>JAQGCY010001064.1:0-12282 GCA_034700645.1 Xenylla mediterranea
TCGACAGGGAATTTCAAGGGAAACAATTTGGCACCACTCCCACCCCGTTACCACCCTTCGTTTGGATTTACCACCCCAAGACGAAATTTGACTTGTGAGGGGGTTGGGGGGTTAAGGGTGTCAATCGACAGGGAATTTCAAGGGAAACCATTTGGCACCACTCCCACCCCGTTACCACCCTTCGTTTGGATTTACTACCCCCAAGACGAAATTTGACTTGTGAAGGGGTTGGGGTGTTAAGGGTGTCAATCGACAGGGAATTTCAAGGGAAACAATTTGGCACCACTCCCACACTGTTAACCCCCTTCGTTTGGATTTACCAACCATTTTTCGAATTTTTCTAGGGATGGAGGTGGATCTTCAGCCTTAACTTCAGACCAATCCATTAAAAGGGAGGTGGGAAGTTTTACTTGAATTTCTTGGAGCAGGATAGGGTTGTACATATATTCTGAACGATTGAAGGATCTAATCATGGCCGTTAGGTTGGACACATGATTTGAGAGTTGAATGACAGCCTGGAACTGTCGTTCACGAACTTGAGGAATTTTCTTTACCTCTTCAATCATCTGCATGAGGATATCTTCGGATCGACCGAACTGCATTTCTAAGGCTTCGATTACTCGGGGTAAATTGTCTCTATGGATGAGTAATCCATGAACGGCTGCTTTTGCTTCTCCTTTTAATGCTTTCTGGAGTCGGGTCATATTGTACACAGGAGGGATTACAAACATTTCAGTTGTATCTTGGTAATTGGCAAGGAACATTGGCCAATCTTTAATGTCACCGCTCCAATGATCAATTTTCAATGATCCATCAATGTTAGGTTTCCAATTGGAAAATTTCGTTAGGTTCGAGGTTGGGTTTCGCTTAGTTTTGAGGGTGGTAAATCCGAACGGAGGGTTGTAACGGGGTAGTAGTGGTACCAAAATGTTCCACTTAGAATTCCCCGTCGATTGACACCCTTATCCACCCCAGGGGTGCTGGGGTGTTGGCGACCCTCTGAGTAAGGTGCTGGGGTGCTGTAGTTTTGAGGGTGGTAAATCCAAACGGAGGGTGGTAACGGGGAGGTATTGGTGTCAAAATGTTTCCCTTAAATTTCCCTATCGATTGATACCCATATCACCCCTATACCAACCCATCTCGAAAAATGTTTTGGGGTGGTAAATCAAGACGGAGGGTGGTAACGGGGTAAGAGCGGTACCAATGCGCTTCCCTTGAAATTCTCCGTCGATTGACACCCATACCACCCCTGGGGTGTTGGGGTGTTGGCGACCCTTTCAGTGAGGTGGTAAGGTGCTGGGGTGCTGGGGTGTTGGCGACCCTCACCCCAAATTCAAAGAGGTGCTAGAGTGTCAAGTGGAACCGCATGGAAAACACTCAACAGCGTGCTTCATGTTCATACTCATTCATATCATATTATAAATGCGTCAAGCGAAATGTCGCTTCCGCCACCAATATCGGAGTAATTCAAATTCCAATTGCAACATCAATTAAGTTCCAACGAATCCAATAAGCTGATCAGATTTCCGGAATTAAGAGAAAAGTCGTGCGAAGTACTACTACTACTACAATGGCTGCTAGCAGTGACCTATTTTCAGCTATTAAACGTCGGGCAATGGGACTGGATGTGGACGTGGAGGCTGATGATGAGAATAATGATGCGGAAGATTCAGTTACAGCTCCTAAGTCTAAAGTTCGTAAATTGGGTGAACTGCCGGAATTGATGGAGGTTTGTGCAGCCGTTGAGCCTAATGCTGTTGCTGCTGCTGATGAATTCAGTTCCAGTTGTAATGGGAATAGTAATGAAAATACTCCCACTGCCCCGTATCATACATTCTACCGTGTCATGTCCGATCTACTTGAAACTCATGCCGATTTCATTAATCATAACAGTGAAAGTGGGGATGAAGAAGAAGATGACGAAGATGCAGACGCAGAGCTCCTATCAGAAATCAAAATCCCAATCAATCAACTTGACGATTTTTGTACTGAAGCAGCTAAGTTAAAAGCCTCTGGTTTTATGTCAGAGTTACCAGAGAATGAATTGGTAAAACTACTCAAATTATTAGAGCTAAATATTCGTGAAGGATGTAAAGCAACTGTAGCAGCATCTCCACTAACTCACGTTAATTCCATGTCAAGGATACATCATTCAAATGAAAGCATACATCGTGGTTGTTCTTCTTGCCTAACTGCTCTACATATTCTTACAAGTCCAAATATGCCGAAAATCATTTATTTGGAGGATCTGATTCACCGAATTGTTCAATTTACCAAGTTTCAATTGGACAGTACGATCTACCCCTTCTTTGATCCTTTGTACCAATGTAATCTCAGCCTCAACGGATGCAGTGTGAAGCGTACCAATGCGCTAAAAGTCAGAGACAGAAGCTTATTACTCTTTTATACAAAATCTCAAGAAGTTGTTATCCATCTTGCTGAACTACTCAAATATCAAATTTTAACTGATACAACTATGTTGCCCCTCTCTAAAATCAGTATTTCACCATTTTTTGTTGAAAATGTGACAGAATTACAATTGGCTTCCCTCAAATTAGCAACTGGAGTATTTACCCAATACAAAAACTACAGGACACTGATTTTGGATGATATTTTAGCTTCTCTAAGTCGTCTACCAACAACCAAACGGAATCTTCGTACAGTTAAAATCTCAGCCGAATGTAAAGAAATGGAATGCATTCAAATGTTTACTTCGTTGGTGTTACAGCTTGTACAATCTATTACAATTTCTAATATTCCCGAAAAAATTGTCAAAGAACCAAATCTTATCCAAAATTCCGAAGATAATCTAGGTATGATTTTTACTGAGAATTATGATACAGCCTCGAGGACTGGGGGCAATTTCCTGACTTATCTTTTTAATCAGTGCTCCAGACCGTCAGAGGATTGTAATTATAAAGCCATCTTTGACAATTTTCTTCAAGATTTATTATCAGTAGTTAATAAACCCGAATGGCCATCCGCAGAACTTCTTCTGTCCCATCTTGGTGTACTGCTTGCCAAAAACGTTAGGAACAAATATGCACGGGTCCCAGATTCAGTGAGAGTCATTTCGTTGGAGTATTTGGGTATAATTGCAGCAAGGTTGAGAAAGGATGCTATATATGAAATAGACACAATTGACAACATCATTGCGGATATTAATGTTGCAGAGGGCGAAGATCTGATACACCAAAATCTTAGCCTTGAAACAGAAAAATATATATTTGAAGGTAAAGTTAAGTTCATGCAGCGTCTATTGTTGGATTATTTAAAGAGCCGGAGAGATGATTTAGCTTTTACACTTGCCCAACATTTTTATATCACTTCCTGGTACAAGAGCTCCCAAAATGCTACTACTCATGAATCTCCAAGCTCTCCTAAAGAAATGAGAGGAAATCAAACGAAACCAAAATCGAAGCCTAAGAATAAAATTATTCCATTAACCTCAAGAACCACGAAAGAAGCATTACAAAGTTATATTGTAGACCGTGCTACAGCCGAACGAATCACTTGTTATTTAGTTTCCTTAACCAAACCATATAGTGCTGGTTTTGAGTTTTTCCTAATTAGAATTCTAAGCGCTTCATCTGACCACTGCATTGCAGTTCGTACGAAGTCCTTACGATGTCTTGCTAAGATAATTGAAGTTGATCCGGGTGTTCTTGCTAGACCGGAAATGGAATTATGGGTCCATAGCTCATTGTTTGACCGATCGACAGCTGTACGCGAAGCTGGAGTTCAATTAGTTGGAAAGTATGTTGGAGCATCTCAAAACCTCATTGAAAAATACTATGATATATTAACCTCCAGAATATCTGACATTGGCTTGAGCGTTCGAAAGCGTGTGATCCAAATCCTAAGTGATATTTGTGTTGAATATCCTAAATTTCCACGGATCTCTGAAACTTGTGTCAAAATGATTCGACGGATCAACGACCAAGAAGAAGGAGTTAGGGAATTAGTTAAGGAATCATTTAAAAAGTTGTGGTTTACACCTTCAGACAAAAATAAAATTACACAAATTACAGATGTTGTAGCTTCCTGTAAAAACGCTTCCGATGGATTGGATTTTTTGGAACAATTGCTTTCAAGCATTTTCAAACCACACAATAAGGATGAACGTGAAAAATTAGTAAATCAAGAGCCTCCTAAATCTGTCCTTATTGCATCTGCTAGAATTGTCAAATGCATCGTTCAACAATTGTTAAACATAGAAGGGGAATTAGGTCAAGACCAAGAAGAAACAAACAAATTTATTGCTTCTGTAGCTACACTTAAATTGTTCGCTAAAATTAGGCCACAACTTCTTGCAGAACAAAATCATATCTTCACTTTGGAAAAGTATCTGAGTATGCAGTGTTCTGTAAGTTAAAATATGCCTCAACTCAAGTTATATTTATTTATTCATTTTTTATAATTTATTTGGAATATTTTCCAGACTCAGGCTGAATTTGGAGCTATTGGAAATATTGAAAACATACTTGGATTGACTGTACCTTTGCTTGCCAATCCATCGGAATCATTCCTAGCTAAATTAGAAGCAGATTGTGTTAAATTATTACGTCAAAATGATAAGTTCGTTGTTGCATCTTCTTTGGAATGTCTTGCAGTCGTTGTTAATAAGATGACTAAAAATTACAAATTGGTTCGTGACATATTTGGTACATTACGAAGTAAGTTATTTTTGAACAAAACATTCATTTGCTTGCAACATCTCCATAAAAACTTTTATGGTTTTAAATTGATAGAGAATTTGAAAAAACATATTTGGTGGATTAGACATGGAGACTCTGATTACATGGTTAAACCTCCGATGATGAAATATTCTATTTATACTATTGGGCTGTTTCTTAGATATTTTGATTTCAAAGCTCCAGAAGTGTATGGTAAATATGGGGTAAGAATTTTTATTTCTCAGTATAAAATAATGGGCAAACTATTGAAATTTATTTTGCACTTAAACATTTTTTATTTTAGGCTGATATCGTGAATTTGGTATTTGTAGATATTTTGTATTTATTCAATGCTGAGCCACCTTTGCAATTATTCTGTCTTGAAGCAATTGGCAACTTATGCCTACGTCATTATGATTATATGTTTGGAGATAATTTGAAGAATATCTACCAAATCCATTTGGCAAACCCATCTTCTGCATTATCGGTATCTCTGAAGGTTCAAATCCTAAGAAATATTGAAAACTATTTATTGGAAGACGAACTTCGGAGTATTGAAGAGAATCAAGACTTTATAACTAATAAAAGTGCCAAGTTACATGACATTAAGAAGCTTGGTGACAAGAAATCAGGAATCTCTTCAATAATCATCCAGATTTATTTGAAACACATTTTAAAAGCATATTTAAATTCAGATTTAAGCGTCAGACTTGGTGCTGTTAAAATAGTCAAGTTAATTTCACAACAAGGTCTTGTCCAACCTCAAAAGGTGATTTTAATTTTAAAAGTTTAATGTGGCATGATTCTAAAAAAAGTTATTTTATGTTCACAGATTGTTCCATATTTGATTTGTATGAGTACAGATGATGTTGAAGAAATTACTGTAATTTCACATGAACAACTGCTAGAACTGCATAAGAAATATCCGCAAATTGAAAGCCAAGTACTGCTTGGGATTAAGCTATCTTTACAACTCCAACGCCTACTTCATGGATATAATGGTTCAGAATCGGAACTTTCGGATGAACATGATTTATCTACCTTTCAATTTTTTCATTCTCAGTCAAGCTTGGAGTCCTCCATGTCGATGTCACAAAGAGATGAGAATGATAGTTTAAGATTAGAATCAAATTTCCCAATTGTTAGAGGCTACACAGTTCGAACCCAGGAATCATCCCCATCTGCATTGAATGGATTTGTTTACTCCTTAGTCCGATCTACCAAACCGCAAAGAAGAGCACTTGCACAGTGTCTTTTGAATCAGTTTGATGAGCAAAATGTGAGTGAATGAAAATAAAACTTTAATTGTTGACGAATATAATTTGTATTTTTTGTAGAAAAATGGATTGGCTGATCTTTTATACTTTGCTGACAATTTGGCCTACTTTCCATATTGTGTTCTAGACGAGCCTTTGTTCATCATTCATCTTATTGACATGAAGATTGCGGTCACTGGATCTAGTATATTACGAGCAATTAATAAGGTAAAGTGCCATTTAATTTTACTCCTTCATTACAATTGTTATATAATTTTTGCTATTCGTTAAATACAGTCCTTCCAGCCAGCGGAGCCTCATGGAAAAGCTCAAATTAAGAATATCAGCGACTTTATGGGAGATGATGAAGATGAAGACGTAGAGTCAATCTTCCAGAAAATGACAGAGCATCCAAAACCCCTTGAAAAATTTCTTATCGGTTCACAAGGATGCTTGTTACTTTTAATGCTGAAGCAACATTTAAAGAAGACTTATGGATTAACCGATGCGTAAGTAACAGCTCATTAAGTTTAACCTATTTAATTTTGATAACTGTATAATTTTCCTGAATTTTAGGCGTTTAAGAGGATATTCTCCGTGGACTGCAGATGCAAGCAAAGCTAAAACAAATGAGCGCCCAGTAACTCGTGTGAATAATATTGAGCCTTTTGAGCCAAAGACAGTTCTCGGATATTTACAAGAACCTCCAAGTTGTGACACTCCAGTAGGAAGACGAGTAATTGCAGAGCAATATCTTCAAGTAAGTAGTTACACTGGAACTAAAGCAAATGATTGTCAATGTCGACTACCTGATGGTTTATAAACGTTTTGTTTTATTTGTTCATCAGTTTAAACAACTAATGCTACAAATTGATCCGCAAGAAAACGAAAACTAGGGACAAATTATTATTATGCATGTAAGTTTGTACTTTTTCTCCTAATGTTTCGCTCAACCTTTTGCAAATCATTATTTAATTCTTAATCCATCCATAGATAGATGATTCGGCCAATTCCTGAATTAGATCTGCAGTTGTCCTTCACAATTTTGCTCTACCAATTTCATAAAATTAAAGCACAAAAACATAAAACCTCAACAATAAGAAGAAGTATGGAATTGAAAACAGTACAGTGAAAAAGAATTTTTATTCAGAATCTCACAAGCTCTTAAATTCATAATTTGATTTTACACTATTTCGAAGTTTTTTTTTGTTGACGATTATTATCATTCTGACTTCTATCATATTTTATTCTATGTATAGAATAGTTGACTCTGAATAAATATATATTTCAATAACATATTCTATGTTGTGCTTAGGAATGTTGAATATTCGATTGGAACTATTTTGCACTTTATAAATTCCGATTTTTAATGGGAAGTATTAAATTCTTAACGTTAACAGTGGTACGAGGTTAAGACTAGGTTATGTTTCTTGAGAAAAGAATTACATACTTTGGTGTTGACAAAATCATATCAAAAAGGTTATCTCTGAACAGAGTAATAAATGTTACATGGATTAATTAGCTTTAAAATTAAAGAATAAATACATTCGAGAATAGTTTCCTTTAGAACTTTTTTGAATCACTAATGCATTTCCATCTTTCGTTCATCTGCTTCTTCCATAAGCTCACCTGTTCACCGACCAAACGAAAGATTATTAAAATACTAAAGCTAAAACAAAAGTGAAAGAACATATAGTTTCTTGCATACCTGGCTACTTCCAGCTGAAACGGCTAAAATGTTGCCAGTTAAATCCCAACTAACACGCCAAACAACATCGTCAAAATCACCGAGTAATTCTTGAGTCCATGTAGTAGTATCGCCAATTTGATTACTACCTTTGCTCCAAATGATCACTCGACGATCCTGCAAGGCGACATAAACTTTGCACCTCAAAATAATGGCGTTGGTATTAGATGAAAAGAAAGTACCTGAGAACATGAGGCAATTCTCATTTTCGTTCCGCCAGCTGCAGCCAATGCCGAAGATGTCCAAGCTACATCCCGAATCCAGTTCGAATGACCTTCAAGTCTAACTTCCTCGATCCAACAATCATTTCCCTCTCTAGTTGTAAATTCATAAAATAATAATTACAAGCTTCATCAGATATTTGGTTCTCAATTCAATTACATAACACTGATTGACTTACTTCCAAATTTTTACAAGATTGTCAAAGCCTCCTGAGACAAATCGCTTTTGAACGGGCTGCTGTTGGCCTACCGTCGAAGGAGCCCATGATACTGAATTGCAACCAAGCTGTGTAATATGATACAAACAAGCAACATCCATAGACTGATTAAGTCAAACCATTTTAGAACGTTAGGTAGTTAGGTATTTTCATACATTATGAGCCTTTTTAATTTTGATAGTATGCCAAGAATCTTCAGAATATCGAAGAACCGCAATTGATCCATCTGATCCTCCACAAGCCAGCATGAGACCCCACTCCGGTGGACTCCAACAAACGCTGTTCACTTAAAGCATATAATATAAAAGAAAATATGAATGAAATCCAGTTGTCTTTGCTTATTTTCACAGTTAAACATAAATTTTAGAAAATTACTTGATGAATGATTCCCAATTCCACCATAAGCATAATCAATCTCCCATTTTGTTTGCTCGATTTCCTTCCAAACGATAACTCGACTATCATAAGAACAAGATGCAAGTAAAGTACCAAATTTTGGATGTGCCCAATCTAGTTGCCAAACCTGAGAAAACAAATACACATGCGAGTACTTAATATATGTACACATGCTTCAGAAGCAATTAACCAATCTTACATGTCCTTTATGACCCTTGAGCTCAGCTACAAGCGCTTGTCTTTGCCTCCCACTTTGACTCTGAGTACTATCATTTTGATTTATATCAAAGATCCGAATAGATGCACTAGGATTAGATCCGCAAGTAGCCAATTTTGTTCCAAGAAAGTTCATCTTTGCATCATACTAATCGTAATCCAGATTTTAAAAAACGAAGGACCAATAGTAGGTGTAAAATTGACCTGCAAATTGCTAAGCTATAAAACTTAAACTTACAATAATAGCATCTTTGTTTTCATCAACGAAACTAACGGAAAATCTGGACCTGGAGTTGGACTTGGAGGCGATTTTGGACGTATTGGCAGGAGTAGTAGGAGTAGACATATTGGAACTACAACTAGAAAAAAATATATCTCGGAGAATCCTATTGATTGGCTTAGAAATTGCAATTGGCAATTGCCGAAGACTCTGAGTATCCAATCAAAGTAAAACGAAGCTGGCAGCACAGCAGGAGCAGGCAGACAACACAGCATTGGATTTCCCGCATTTCAATACTCTTGAGCACACTACGTAACATTTTCGTTTTGGAAGCTTGACTTGGAACATTCTAAAACAATAAAAAAGTAAAGTAAGGAACATCAATCAGTCCGTCCCCAGCACCCCTGCAGCGAGCAAGTTCCATTTGCTTGGTTGGAAACCTTCCATTGATTAGCCAATTTGATTGATTAGATTTGACTATTTTCGACCAGAAGTTCCTTCGACAATTACTATTGCTAACGATAAGATGAATATCCAAGAACTCAAAACCTTGCTTCAACATCCTCGAACAAAATTGATGCCTCCTGCTGGCACGGTAAGTATTTTTCTTGAGTCTAGCGTTGTTGTGCAGCTTTAGCAATTTTTCAAACTTTTTATTTTTTTACCTACATTAGAACATTTATGAGGTTCCGATCTCCACAAGCCTCGAAACTAATATTACTGCAAAGTATTTATGGATTATTCCTATCTTGGATTTAAACCTTGATTCTGGATCTGGGGATCATGGAACGGTTACTGCTCCGTTTACTGAATTAGGAGCTAGTGTGTAAGAACTTGTTATTTAAAGGAAATAGTAACAGAATTGAAATTGACAAGCAACATAGCAATAGATTTATTTAAATTTTTATAGAAAATTGCACCGATTTTCCAATGCAGACATCGGATACTTTGGGGTTTGTTCCACAAAGCAAGGTTCGCAACCTACTATCTCAAGGATTAAAGTTTTTGGAAACATCGGGCTGGTATTTCAGTCCGGTATGTAAATACACGTAAAATAACTTTTACCGTAATTAAAAACAATATTGTCTCGAAAAATTGCGTTTGCTTTAATTTTTTTAGGCTGGACATGGACCTATGGGTTACCAACTGGACAAATTTCCCGATACTTTTTTGGGTCTTCTCCATCCTTTACTTTGTTTTCAACCCCCTCAAATTTGTTTCCAACAATTAAACTGGAACTAGAACCAAATCCAATTACTTTTACTAACTTTCTTGCAGTTATTATTGAATTTGCAAAGCCGGAACCAAAATATTTTCTGCCTATGGGCATGGAAAGTCATCTTTCTCCTCTACGAACCATTAGCAAAATGTATAGTGACAAGGAACTTGCAGATCTTAAAGTTTTTGTTTATTCAGGGGATGGACAATTTGTCAAAATAATGGCACATAAAGCTGTGTTGGCAGGTAATTAAATATGGAAATCATGCTTTAGAAAATCTTATCCGCTTCGCTATAAAATATCATTTTGTTTTCACTAGCTAGAAGTCCTGTTTTGAAAACTATGTTCGAGGTAGACATGACGGAGAAAGGCTATTCCAAACTTAAAATTGTTGACTTTGAGCCAGAAATCATTGAAGAGCTCCTTCAATACTTGTACGTTGGCAAAATTAAACTGGATTGTCAAGATATTGTTCTGGATTTGCTCCGATGTGCAGACAAGTATGACATTCAAGAACTCTTGGAAATTTGTCAAAAATGCATTGTACGAAATGTGGAAAAGTATGGATGGTTTATCATTTTTGAACTGTTCGATATTTATGAAGAAAGGATTCCAATTTTGAAGGAAGAACTTAAACAGTTTTACAAAATGTAAGTTAAATTGCAATTAAAAATTATTTAACATTCCATTTAATCTGCCTATTTTTTAATTCCTAGGAATGAAGCTACTCTGCGTAAGTCGCCAGATTTCGTCGCTGCTATCAAAAAGTATCCACAACATTTTGTTTACTTATTTATATAATTAGTATTTGGAATATACATTTGATTTTGTGTTTCCTCTCATTGTCGAATTAATATATTAGAGGATATAATTGAATTTAATAAACTTCGGTTCCAATCAGTTAATTCACATACAACTTCTTCACTCATTTTAAATCAAATATAGAATAGTCTTGTTGGGATCTCCTTGTCCTTTTATTGCAGTAGTCAATCCCCGTTAATCTACATCATTTCTATTCGTTCACTATTGTATGAGTCAAATTAATGAGGTTGCTTAGGTACTGAAGAAAGTTTGGAATTTACTGCAATATTTTGCTCAGATATTTAACAATCAAAACAAATCCACCGAATATTGTACCAATCGTATAAAAACAAGTTCAATTGATTAGTAGAAACTTGGGCTTTTCATATCATATTTGAGAATGCATCGACGAATTAACCAAAAGTTGTCTGATATCATCCACGACGATATTGACGGCCCAACACAAAAACCTAGTACAGAAGAAGCGACTGATATGCAGAGAGATAATCCTAGAAGCGGCTCAATCTCAACTCGACAAAGCAAACAGATTCCGGGTCCTCCACTTTCAGTGTCGTAAGAAATTCAATCCTTATACCGTCATTTCGTCAATTTAAGTAATCAGAGTTACGTTGCAAACATATTTATGCTGTAGGCCTCGATTAGCTGCTGTCTGGAATCCAAATTGGCAATCCGATCAATCCTCACAAAGTGGAGCTCAAATCAGATCACAATTTACTAATAATTCTGATAAATATAATAATTTTCCTGATGAACTTGGTGATGATGAAGAAATATTAGAACAACCTAATCGGCAGCGGATTCGGTCCATTCTCAAAAATAATAGTAGTTCTAATTTGACTCAAAGTCAAAAGAAACGAAGTAAAGCCATTAATGTCAGGCTTCCGAACTTCTCTAATTCAAAACCCAAGGACTTGCATAATTACAATGATGATGATAACAAAAGTGAAAAGTCACCAACTAATAGAAAGAGTAATTTGAATTTATAATAGGTTTACAATGTTGCAATAAATAAAATTAATTTTGTTTATCTTTAATTTCAGGTCTTAATGACAAAGAAGATTCTTTGGTCGAGTTTCCAAGCTCTGTAACAGATCTTGACACATATCGACGCTACTTGACTGTATGTCTTAAACATTATTCTGCTTGTATATTTATATGATTCATTGGCGTTGTATTTTGTTCAGCGATCACCGGGTAATGGAGCGGATGGTGGGAGTAAAGCCGACGATAAAGCTAAGGCTCAAATGCTTGTAACCAGACGAACAATGGCCCTATCCCAAGCAATTATGAG
>JAQGCY010001065.1:0-12279 GCA_034700645.1 Xenylla mediterranea
TGTATCTTTGTAGTTTGTTCCTTGGTTTTTAGCTTGTTGTTTGAATTCATTCATTTTATTTATCTTGACACGTTTTTAAATAAGGTTTGAAAATGCCTTGTCTAGAGTCATAAATATACTTTCACTCACTTCATATCACTTTCTCCAAAGACCAAGACCAGAGTTCTTGCTCTCTTCCGTGCGTGTGTGTGCAAAGCATTAAAATTTTGAAATTTGAATTTAGAAAACATGAACAGAATATTACTCACTTCTTTCTTATACTCTTTATTTATTACTTTCATCTTCTTAACCATGAAATTCCCTATCTAAAATAAAATTTTTCTTATTCCCTTCTCACATACATTTTGTAACCCTTCAATATTCAGAATATTAACTTTATTTCTATATAAAATGCACAGACACAACACAGTTTCATTTAGTTTCTAGTTGAAATTCAAGTTGAACTGAGAAAAAGCAGAAGCTATTGGCTCATGTCACTCATGACTGTCCACAAAATATTTATTTACTTTTAAATTAATCTCACTGTTCGAAGATTTGAGTTGCAAATTGTCAAATGAGCACTGGCAGTTTATGTAGTGAATTTAGCGGAAATTGCAACACAATTTTCTTACACTGTACAAAATCCACGAAACACCGCAACCCTGGGTCGGGCGAATTCTTATATTCATATTCATTGTAAGAATTTCTATGCATTATTGACACAACTCAATTTAGGAGATCCTAACGTTAACATAAGTTTACTTACATATTCTGGTAGAATAATATTTCGGCAGAATATCAATATGCTCAAACTACATACAAGTAAGAATTGGATAAAACATTTTGATATTTTGTGAATGTAGGATACTTTTAGTGCAGAACTTTTCCTTTGTCCAAATATTCCAAGTTCCATCCATTCCTTTTAAAGTAGAATTATTTAACACAATTCTAGAATTCCAATAGAATCCATTTTCCTTTGGATTTGCAATGGTTTGGAACATAGTATTCTTGTATTATGCATATTTAGAAGAACCATTTACATTTATGGAATTTAGTATTGACAAATCAACTACAAAAGAACCATTTTCTAGGGCACTCAATTCTAAGCCAAGGTTAAAATGAGCAAATATTTAAATTATAAAGGACTGTGACAAGAGAAAGATTTGAGATTGTTGTTAGGATTGAATCCTTCTATAAGTAGCGTCAACATCTATGCCATATCACAATCACCTTAACTCTCTACCGTCATGCAATTTATGAATGCTCTTCCATATTGAGAATGGATTATTAATGGTCTTTTGTAAGCTGATGAAATTGGATATGTAATCTCCAATATAAATACTCAAGAGGCTAAATATGATTTTTGGTTGTTAAATGAAGAAAAACAACAACAACAAGTCTTGTTTCAGAAGACCAGTAAGAACTTTCATACGTAAATACAAATATGGACTTGATGTTTTCATACTGTTGAGTCTATGTATGGAATAAAAGCTAAGAATAAGAGTCAAGATCAGAACCCAACTCAGGATCAACTCAAGCTCAGTCATCCATAATTCAAAAAATACACAAACAACCTATGTATGAGCCTGTTATTGATTGTTTATACTTACTTGAGTCTTCAAATCTTTGACCCTCTTGTGACATTTTATTTTGGATACAATCTCGATCTGCTGGTAAAATTGCTTGAGTATGTGCAGGGAAAAACCAATATGTTGCAAATACCAAATCAATTCCACTGGGATATGAACCATTAAGTCCTCGCATCAGAGTACCTAAAAACCAACAACAACAACATAACAAATTAAGATCAACCAGAGAGAAAGTGGAGAAAGTTAAAATAAACTTGAGTGAGGCTAGACTAGACTAGAGTTTAATATTGCTCATTTTCATGCTTCAAGTTTTTAATCTACTACTACCCACCCATCCCACCTCAGACTTCACTTTCCATTCAATTCTAATTTTTCTTGCTTTCTCTGACAAAGTAAAAGCTTATCCAGTTAATTGAATATTCATGAAAAAAAGAGAAGTTTAATTTTTTCTCCTTTTTTTTCTCTTCCGAGCGTTAAAAAGCTAATATTGAATTTACACTTTTTTGGTGCGTGATATAAAAATGCTTTTGCCAGACACAGAGTCTCATTTCCGGGAAATGAAAGTGAAAGTAAATATTTGATATTCACCAACCACTCAGCCAACACTCATACAAGTACAAGACAAGAGCCGGAAATTTAAGCATGAAATTTGACACATTTCTCATTTCAACAACCAGCTACCTGTATGCTCCATGAATCCCCATTCCAACCTGACCCAACATGCCAAAGTTTTACTACATTTAATCCCTAAGTCCAATTGTAATATGCAATATAGTAATGAAATTACAAGGTTTTTTACCTGTTGATATTAGCCTTTGTATTCCATCGGAGTCATGAGGTCCAATGTGTCTCTTGGGTCTATTTCTTAGGGTTTGTCTCTTTGTTCTTTGATTTGTCCATTGGGAAGGGTTGATATTATTTTTGCTCGGGTATAAACCTCTGCCATAATCATTAGCATTTGACCAATCCGCAGAATCTGGGCTTTGATAGCTTTCACCAAGCCCACCACCGTCAATCTCAATGTCAGGAACAGAAGCATATTCATTTTGTACTGTTTGCTGTCTTCGTCGATTGATATTAATAGGCCTTTGTGGGTTTGGGATTGGTTGAGTTGGTAATTTTCCATGTTTCCTTACATTATGAAATGGTGGATATTTGACATCTTCTGTGAGTTCGGGTTGACTGTGACTATTGTATGGGTTAATATTAACATAGCCATAAGGATTTCCTATTGGGATTCCATATTCCCGAGGTACTGGCATAACTGATTCTTGGATTGGAAATGGACCTTGTTGTTGTTGTTGTTGTTGTGGATATACGGAGATAAGGGGTTCATTTACATTTGTCACAAGGTTTTGATTTATTTTATTTTGACTAGAAGGCTGTTGTGCCAGAGTTTGTTGGTCTCCATAATATGACCACATTTCAGGATGAGCTTGGAGATACGCTTGGCCTTCAAGGGAACTATCAATACTTCCATTATATTCAATAGATTTCCTTGAATCTGAAAAATACAAATAAATAAACTTAGGTTTGTTTGATTCAATTTTAGGTAAACAAAGTCTTTGCAGATTTTCAGAAAATATAATATGTTTTGTGGGTGTTTTGTTCCTGTTTTTGTTGAGTTTATGTAATACAATTTAATCTTACTCTGTAGAATGAGTATTGAATTAAACAGAAAAGAAAACAAGCTTTGTGGAATAACACAATATTTCATATTATCCGAATTGGGTTTAATTAAAGGCTTTTTATATGTAATGGAAATGGAAATCATAAATCCTTTTGATCAAACACAAACAACGCATAAATAAATATACAAATACAAAATATAATCTTATTAAATATAAAATATGCATCAGATCCAAATAAACAAAGTTCAAGCGGACTTATTTACTTGACTAACCAAAGGATTTTGTGATTATTATTCTTTCATCATATCAACAACATAATTAAAGAGTAAATAATAAATAAGTGTTCAAAATACGCAAAAAAAGTAATTCAATTTCATGTACAGAACTGTTCATAAGAAACAGAAATAGTTAACAATCCGTTGCTATATGAAAATCCAACGTTTTAAAAGGAGATTTATGACTTTTGACTCAATGTTATCAAATATGAATCATGAGAAAGTGAAATTGAATAAGAAAAAAGTCCGTACATATGAAATCATATCAATAACATCCTATAAATAGGAAGTATTATAACAAGTGAAAGTGAACTGGAGAAAGTTCATGTCCATATTCCATATCCCAAGCCTCTTCCTTGAATTTCTCTCTTTTTCCCCATCCTAAAACGAAAGTAGACTGTCCAATTTATTTTATAACTCAAATTTATTAGTACATAGAAAGAAAAACGGAAGGGAAAATATAATAATATTGAAAATCAATAAAGAAAAATATCTTTATATACAGATAGCCAAACTGGGAATTTTCATTTAAGATTCCACTCGAGATGGTTTGGGATCCATTAAACAAAATCCAGATGCAATTATTCCCAACCCAAAATAAAATACTACTTTAAACCTACTTTAGAAAAAATTCTAGCAACATAACAAATTACCAAGGTTTTTATTTGGAATCTGCAACGGATCACATCGTATCGCTCCATTTTATCAAGGGCAAACTCATAAATAATCCTTTAGTGAACAAACTTAACTTTTTTTGTCGTGGAAGTGTGAAAGTACAGAAATTTTATAAAAATTTGATTCTCTCTTCAAACTTTAAAGCTCTAAACTATACGTAAAAGTAGAAGTACAGTACAGAACTTTGTGAATTTGATGACAAAATAAAAGTTTGAAGTTTGTTTTGTATGTATTTTTTAGCCTGTGTCCATTTATGTAGTCGGTATCTGCTATTTCTTTTGAAGATAAATATTTTATGAAGGAATCAACAATATAATTAACCTTATTTTATAAGACGTTTAACTTTAACTTTTCAGAAACAACAAACTTTACACAAAAAAACTTCAAGCCTAATGAAATTTCGTATTTAACAAAATAGTGAATCTCATGTAAAAGTAGATTCTTTTCAAGAGAAACTTAACTTTCTCTGGTCTCAACCAAAGGAAAACCAAGTTTTAAGTAAATAACACAGTAAATAACACTTAAATTTGTCAAACTTTTTGGGTAAGACTAAATTTCTATTCATATTTTGGTTGTTGGATAACGAGTGAGGATTATTATATCAAAATTCGTTCAATAATTTCATTATAATTATAATTTAGAGGCTTTCAAAAGCTGGCTTCACAAAATAAAGAAAAACACCTACGATTGTATGACAAAGAAAAGTTTCCTTTGACCTTGCCTGTACATAAATATAACTTTGGTTTCTCCTGAGAAAACGTGATGAAGGATAAAAGAAGAAGGAAGTAAGTACTAATGATCTCTTTATTTTTTATCATTTTTTAAAATAACAAGAAAGTACATGGATCTTTGCCTTTGCTTCCTCATAACAGCCATCCTAAAATCTAATTCTTAAAATAATGGTTTCATACAAGACAGGCTCAAGGTATGAAAAATACGAAATACATTCTTTATTATTTTGGTTTGTCTATTTCTACAAGATCAAAATTCAAAAACAATCTTTGGACGGGCTGCAGATAAAAAAACGAACGAATCATTTATTTTCTAAAAGACAATGGTAATGATCCTCGTCAAAAAATATTCATCCTTAACAAAACACCAGCTAAAAAACCTACTGGAGTATAGATTATGTTTATAATACAATAGTCCAAATGGAATTTCCCTAATTAATAGTTAAGCTCGAAGCTTTTCAAGTGAGATTTTTAATTACTTATTTTTTTGTATTTAATGAATAGGAGCCTTTTTTACCTGAATCATAGATAAGTTTTCCAGGTAGGCCTGTTTGTCTGTTAATTGCCCATAATTGATTAATTAGTGAAGAGTCAAAACGGAGTTTACATAAGTTGGAACGACTTTGTTCGTGTACATTTGTACCTACAAACATAAAACAAAAGCAAAATGTCAGAGATTCCATCCATCATCATTCTCCAGTTCTTGCTGTGAGAACAATTTAACGACTGCTAGAATTTTGCATTGGCAACTTAACACTGCTTTAAACTTTTCATCCACTTACTTTGAATAATTGGGAATTTAAGTTAATTTACCTTTGACGAAATTGAACTCTGATGAGTTTCCTTCGTATCCCTTACAATTTGAGCTCCAATAAAGGAAAATGTCATTCCCATAACCTTGGACTCTGAGAAGTGGAGTTGAAGACTGTGAGCCAATTGTGTCAATTATCGGATTAGTTAAAAAGGGTTTTCCTGTACGCCCGTCAAGAATCGTTGTCTAAATATCAAATGAAATCAAGGAATAAATAAAAAGTAAAAGCTTCCAGTGAAATTCAGTTATTCTAAGTCGTACCTGTGCATGGTAGTAAATAGGAAATCCAGGCCCTGTTTGATATTTCACTAAAAAGTCTGGAACATCATCATCATTGAAATAACCTGGAGTTGGTGTGCTGGAAAAAATCAAACGAAAAAACAACATTGAAAAATGAAAGATGCAACGGATCGGAAATTAAATTAAATTTCAAGGATTCCAGACTTGTTATTGTGTTTTGAAAGTGAGACTTACGTATATGTTTCTGAATTGGGAAAAGTATGATTCCATAATTGATTCAATGTTTGCCCATCAAATGCCACGACTGTTGAATTAAACATGGCCATCACAATATCATCAATCCCATCTTTATTTATGTCTGTCAGCACAGGTGGAACCATTACGCCTTTTCTTTCATCCTTGTAAATCTCTATCGCCTGCAAATTGTGAAAATACATACAGTTCAAATAAACTAGTTGCTCAATACGGAAAAATTAAGATAAAAATTTAGTTTAGTTTCCCTGCATGTTTTGCATATAACAAAGATATGTCATTTAGTCAATCCATGCATACTATTTTTAAAAGCTTTGCTAATTTTCACGTTGATGTTTAAATTGAATAAAAGGTAATTAAATCAATTAATTAATTAACTTGGCTTGGACCTGTTTTTCTTGCTCTTCACTTAGCATTAGAAATCATGCAAAGAAAGCATGTTTAAAATAAACTAAACAAAATCAACATCAAGGAAGTTATACAGAGTAAACGAGAACAAAATATGGAAAAAGAATGCATGTTTCTCTTCACGTTTGTTTTTTTACAAAACTTAATTTGAGTTGACTTCATTCTTGACTCTCCGGTTTGTTTTTGCTTAGGATTTCACATGGAAGTTGTGTTAAGTGTTTTATAATTAAATGCATTTAATTGGACTAATAACAAAAGCTTTTATTCCTGCCAAAAACAGAATTTTTTAACTTTAACAAACAGCAGAGTTTTCCATCGAGTAAGCACAGAGCAATCCGTCTTAACCAACTTTAAATAAAGTGAGAAAAAACTTGTTATTTTTTACATACATTTTGGATTTGTCCTTTATAAAGATCTGATATTGAGAGGATCCATAATCCACCTCCATGCGTTTCACCCCCAGTTCCAAAGAGGACCCAATCCGATCCATCGGGTCGAGTAAGGATTTGTGGTGAATAGTAACTTTCACTTTGATCGGGTGTGCCGGTCCATTGGAGGATTTTCCCATCTTTTCCGCTTATGAGTAAAAGTCGTCCGGATAACCGCGTTTTGCTTCCTGTAAAGGAAATGACATAGAACTTGAAGAAACTAAAAAAATATTTGCATTTGCATCAAAAACGGTCGTCTAAATTGGCTTTAACTTTACATACAGACATGATGGTATTTTGTGAAAGTTATTTCAACCTAACGTGGCCCGAGCCCTAAACCCTGAATTTTCGTGTTTATTTTCCACTTGAGTTAAATCCATTAAGAAAATTGGAATCAGTACCCATAAATCCTGCACAAGATTTTCACTTGACACTCCATAAGCAATAAGTATGGACTTACCAGGATCTGCCAGTGGATCTCCCCCATGCACAGCCAACACGTCCAAGACACCATCTCCATCCAAATCACGAATAAATTGTGGTGTATAGACATTCATGATTGGATTTTTAGCTGGACCATCAGAAAAGGACCAAAGGGCATGCCCATCTTTACCAGATATCCCATGGAGTACCTTCAGAAAAAGAGTAAAACTAGATTTTACTTACTTATTTATTTTTATATGCCTTTCGGACATATAAATGTCTGAGTAAAAATTTATAAAGTAAAAGTTAATAATGGTAAGAGTAAGACTCAAAATTCCGTTAGACTTTGTTTATGAAAATATGTTCAGAAATTTAAAAATTGTTCAAGTGATATCTAAGCGTAATTTTAAAGCCATTTTTTTCCGTTTATTGGATTAGTTTCCGATTAAAATTGAAACAGGATATTTGGTTTGGATCAAGAATTCTATGAAGGAACCCTTATTAATATCAGATTAATGTAGCTTCAAATTTCACAGAAAATAATCTGTTCTCATAATATCCGTTCATCCAAACCCATTATAAAAGATTTTTTAAGGTATACGTCTCAACTTTCACCCTGGAGAAAGAACTTTAACGAAATTTTGAAAATGTCCTTTAGATTAACTATAGTTATAGATCCAATTACTGCATGATACGATAGAATTAAATGTAATAAAATTTAATTACCCCAGCCCTTCCACCAACCAAACAATCTGAAATTGAATCTTGATTCAAGTCCTCTTGGCAATTTAGAGCATAAACTTCATGTTCCGTCCAAAATCTCCAAATTTCTGATCCATCCCTCCCATCTAAGGCAAGTACCCCACCAAAACAAGGATTTTGACCAGCAAAATAAATATCACAGACAAATTTGGGTACTTCATATCCATCAACACCTGCAACAATTATAAACAGTAACTTGAACTGGATATGGAAATTCTAGACCAAAGTGAAAGCATAGCATAACATCCGACATACCTGTTGCAAATCCAAAAATAACATCCTCCACGCCATCTCCATTGACATCAAGCACTCTAAAAGCAGATTCCGTCAATAGTTTTGGAAAATGCTGAATCCAAACATCCTCAATCCCAAAATTATCACAGGGCAAAATATTACTAGACGATAAGGAATCATAGGCAGAGGAACTACGATGTAGGGAATGAGACTTAAGGAAATCCAATATGCTACGTGGAACTTTTATATAAGGAGACAGCAGAGCCAGTAGACCAATTATACCTAAAATAAAGCAAAAACAAATCTAACTCAAACACTGAACTGGGATTAATCAACTATATAAAAACAACAAAGCCCGGCTAAACTCGCTCTGCATTTTGGTTTTTGTGTGGAGGTGGACAGGTAGAGCTCGGCCGGAACTAGAAGGCCACCAGATTTCGTATTTAACTTGTTTTTATCGATTTTGAAATCAAGTGGTGCGAGCAAAGCGTGCCTACTGCCGTCGAAACAAACACCAAAGCAGAGCAAATTTTGCCGCGTTTAGTAGTTTCCATTTCCAATATATTTAGCCTATTTCCACTTACCTAACATAGCAAAAGTTGCGATTAAAATATAACAAATTGGCATACAAAGAACACGGAGAGCAGGTGGGGATGAGCGGACTTCTGTGTGTAAATTACCATTCTTAAATGTATCAAAACCATTTCCCTGAAAACATTACAATTATGAAACATTAATATTGCTATAATTTATTTTCAATGTGTAATTAAGTGCTTACTAATTTTTTTCTCCTTGGATTCATTAATGGTTTTTTGGCAGAGTCTGTGAATTCTAACCGAAATCCATTTTTGCCCTTAGTCTTCTTTCCCCTGTTTCCCCCACGAATAAACACATCGTCCTCCACATCACTAAGTTCTTCCCCATCATCCTCAATATAATTCTCACCAACCTCCAATTGTGTCTCATTCATTTGACATGGGGGAATCATTTTGCTTACTCTCCTTGCTCTGGCTTATTTATGTAAACTCAAAGAATGGTATTTTTAATAATGATTTTTATCTCATTTTGAAATTAAGAAAACTAAACAACTTTAACTCAACTACAATTTTACTTTACAATTTTGAATAAAAACTCAGAATGGAACATGAACATATGCATGAATGAATGGAATGCTAAACATAATAGAGAAAGTACATTGCGCATTTCTTCAAGGAAAAATCAATATAATTCAGACTAACACAGGCATACATATATTACATATATTGAGTATGAATGAATGGAAAGGGAAAGTTGACTTTCTCCGTGGGATATAAATAGACTTGTTGATGCTTCGAACAAAGGTTGCATAGCATGTGCTTTGACTTTGACTTTGCTAAACAAAAAATTGTACAGGAATGGAGCGTTTTACTTTTATGCCTTTAAAACTGAACGTAGAAAAAGTTTTTATTGAGACGCATTTGAATAGCTCTAATTCATTGTAAAATTGAAGACATAATTCTTTACTTAACTCATCATGTAAAGGTTGTATTTGTTCTAATTTATTAGATTGTATACATGTATTTCATTCATTGGGAAAATGGAGTATTCTAAATCAATTCACTGTAAAGATTTTAAGCCTTGATAATAGAAGCCTCAGCCGTCCCGTACCTTAGTTCAAAAGGAAAACCAAAATAAGCATAAACTTGTCCGTCCAACATTGTTTTCATTATGAAGATGTAGTCTTTAACATTGGGCTCATTTGGAAAGGTAGACTCTATGAAATCCATGAGTGTAATTATATTCCTGTAATTCCCTTGCACAGATCCTAGTACTGAATGAAATGCTTGGCTTAAATCAGTCTCCTTTCCATTTCCTGTTCCTATTCTACTAAGAATGGAACTGTCTGTCACTTTGTCGTATTTCACATCTCTTATAATTCCTCGGATATCATTTAGCCCAGAATTAATTGAATAAAAACAATTTTTCATTTCCCTAAATGGCCACCATCCTCGTAAAGAGCCATCAATTTCTAATCCTTGAAGCCCAGCAGAAAATTCCAGTGGCATTCCTAGTGCTTTGTTAATCCCACAAATCCTGCTCCATGCTTCATCATTGTAAGTATTCGACTTTTTGGAAAAAATTACCAATTGTGAAGTAACAATATCAAAACATTCTCCAAAGAAATAATAATATCCACTTCCACCATCCGCTTGACTTTTAAAAAAGGAGTCGAGTAGGGTCCATGCAGGCGCTAAAGGTGGAAATACTAAAGGAATTTTATTAAATGAACCAAGGTTTCCTTCTTGAGTTTCCTTAATTGAATTTCTTATTTTGAGCAGAGCATTTCCAGAATTAATTCCCTCCATAAACTCTTGGGTGTCAATTCCATCATCCCCAATAACCAGAGCTCCAATTAGTTTCACCATCATCCCAAACAAGTCTGTCCCAGGTTCCAATGTGGGCAAGTATGCCAGAGTCACAATTATATTAAAAACAGATGCGGAATATAGCTCATCATCTCCCAAATTCTCATCAAGGCTTAAAATGTAATTGTAAAATGATTCAATTATTTCTTGTTGTGTTGACTCGGTTAAGTCGTAAAATGGACATTTTGGATGCTCCCTTAAAAATGAATTAGAAATTACTTTAGTTTATGAATTGCCCCTGAATATTTTATTTTGGTTACCCGTGTTTAAGGATTAAAGGTATTTCTCCCTCCAATTCCTCAAAAATTCCATAATTCACACTTTCAAGTTTTGGTAATTTGAACTTTAGTTTCATTGAATCTCCATTTTGGAATCTATGGACAAAATACACTGATCAAAACTCGCCTAAGAAGCTATACCTAAAATTTTTACTTACAAGGAGTTCTTTTGTAAATACTTTTGGGGATTTTCGATCTTCATAATGTTCTTAGAAAAATTGTCAAACAGAGATTTAAAAATTGTATTAAGCTTGTCAGAAGTCCTTTCTTCTCTTCACTGCCTTTCAATTGCTAACATAATACAACTTTGTCATTTTCATCTTGAGGCTACGATTTTCAGGTAAAATATTTTGCATGAATATGGCTAAGAATTTTCTCATGTTTTTGATTGTTGATTTTCATTTTTTGCCGTCTTGATTTTTTAATTAGGCTAACTTGAAGGATTGGAAATTACTGCTTGATAAACTATAAGAATTGCATGCAATATTAAGCTATACATTATAAGAACAAGGTGAAAGGATTGATTGAAAGAACTATGGAAATTGGTGAGAAAAATTATGATGAGTTGATACAATAGAAACTGTGTGAAATGACAAAATAGTTGGAAGTATTGAAGCATCTTTGGTGTAACAATGAAAAGAATGCATAGAATTCCAAGGCATAGGGTCTAATTAGTTCATTATTTTTTAGTGTTTTCTTCTGTATGTTCCTTTAAAATCACTGTCATGTCATATTCATGTTTACTTTGACGTAAATATTTTGTTAACCTAATCCATATTTTATTTCCATTCAATCGGATTGAAATGTAGAAAAATAAAAATGAAGAAATTCTAATTCACATCAAAATTTACAATGATTCATGCATAGCATTTATTTCCTTTGGGAATATTTAATTATAAAATGCACTACACATTCAGTATCCTTAACCTCTTAAAATTTGACTGTTCAATTTGAAACTTATACTCTGTTTTTTCTGCCTGGAAAATGGGTTTAAATAACTACAAATCCGAGTTAGAAATAATTAAAGAAAAGCTGAACAATTCATGGAACTCAATTCTTGAGACTATTATAAGTGAACCAAAGTTTAAAGAAGCAGAAGATGCAGTACTTTGGCTTAAGAAACTAATGGAATTCAATGTACCAGAAGGAAAGAAAAAT
>JAQGCY010001066.1:0-12279 GCA_034700645.1 Xenylla mediterranea
AAATTTTAAAGGCGCTCAATTCAGCCGCGCTGTATTAATGCCCGCGCTCAATTCGACGGCGCTCAAATCGACGCGCTTAATTCATGGGCGCTCAATTCATCCGCGCTCAATTCATGCAACACGGTTTTTGACCTTGGTCTGCAAGACAATCAGAGTGTTAATTGAGTCGTTTTTAATAGGAACTTGCATGACGGCTATTTCTGTTACAACAGTTGCTCTTAGTGTTGAACGAATTCATATTTTAAGAAATCCAATGATGGTCAGATTGAATAGTAAAGATTACAAGAGGAATATATTGATCATATTGTTTTATTCTTTTCTGATGTCATGTCCCATTGTCTTTACCCGGAAATACGATGAAGAGCTCGCTCAATGTATCAAGGTAAACTGAAAAAAGTTTTGATTTAATTAAATCTAAAGGATATTGATGATTTATTGATTACTAATACACCTGTGTTAAATGCAATGCACTTTATTAACAGTGTAACAACTTTTATTTAGATATTATTGGTTGGAAGCAAAACCATTTCTTTAATTCAGTGTATTTGGCAGTTTTGCATTATTTCCTTAATACCGGCAGGCATCTTATTTAAAGGTAAATCAAAACATTAATTTTTAACCTAACTCGAACAGAACCATTGCAAATTATTATGTGTTCCTAACTAGAAACGTGGATTACAAGATTTCAAATTAGGTACCTGTTGTCTCGCGAGGTATCCAAACTTACATTAATTAACCAAAACCAATGAATAATCCCTTATTCCAATTAATTTTGTTGTTTTGTTCTCTTAAGGGAATGAAAGTATTAACTGAAGATAAGCTCCAGCAGTTATTTATAACTTCATGTGTGTTTACTTTTATCTTTGTAACATGTTGGTTGCCATTTGGATTTTTTCTATCATTCAAAGACTTACCAAAGGAAATTATATCAAATGAAAGTATTTGGAGGAACGTAGTTGTTACAGGATTTATTGTTGCAAGAAATATTAGTTACTTTTCTATGAGTTTTAATATGATTTTCTTAATACTTATGAATTACCAATGGACAAGAAAACATTTTTTTCGTTCAATACTTCTAACAACATAAGATTAAAATATTACAGCATAAAATAATACCCTTAAAACCTCTGAGGTCTGACTATTAATATGTTTTACTTAAATAATATTCATTTTATTTGCTACCTGCTTTTTTTAACATTAACTTCTGAAAATATCGAGTTATTTGGAATATTAGAAATGGAATGTTTTAATTATATGCAAAACCAGGTAAATCAGGATTGTTGTTTTTCAGAAATCTTATGGTTCACCTGCCTGTTAAAAATAAAGCTATGCATAACTATAACATTCATTCCGATGATAAAAATATTCCTTAACCTTAATACATAGAAAACTATGCAAGTACGAGTACCTTGAACAATTTCTGTAGTAAAATTTGCTTTCGATAGTTTAAAAAGTTAAGTAAGCTCCATCAATTTAACTTATTGGCACTGACAGGTAAGAAAGAACGTTCTATTTGTATTTGCTTGAAGAAATAATATTTCGTAATCACTGACTTATTACGATTCTTGGATTGTCTAAAATCATTATCAGTTGTACCTTTATAGTTGTTGTAACAAGAAGTCGAAGTGCCATCGCATTTAAAAGACGTTAGGCAAATGCTGCTTCAACATCATCATTATTAAGTGAGTTAACGGTGAGATTAAAATCTTACTCTAGTGCGTTTTGAGAGAGACGTTACTTGATTACAAATTGTGTTCTGATTACCACCGGATCGATTTTTATCTTCAATAGGACTTTGTATTGTAAGAATCATGACAAATTCATCTTAATTGATATCAGCACTATTTAAGCCCTAACTTCTAATTGTTGACTGCTCAGTCACATTAACATTAGTTGACTGCTGGAAGTTTGAAGCAATAGCAAAAGTATATATCTCTCATTGGACAAGCACAACCATGGATTTAGAGCCCAAGAAAAAGCATAATAAGCCAGCAGGTTAGGATTATCCTGTTTTCTTTAGCAATTCTTTCCAGTTTAATAATTGATACAATTAATTAAGCATTGCATAATATGTTAAAACTTCTTTAGGATGGGGCCAGAGACATACATTTGCAATTTTAGGCTTGACTGGATTTGCTATATCATATGCAATAAGGTTCAACTTGTCAATTGCTATTGTAGCAATGGTTAACTCTACTGCTATTGCACCAAAAGTCACCACGCTTCCACTATTTCCCGTTGATATTTGCCCCAATGATGAACTCATGCAAATTAAAAGCATAATTACGCTTCCCTCTTCAAACAAGACAATCGCTATTATTAGCAAGCCCGAGAAACCTTTAGATAAACAAAACGAATTTCATGAGGGTGAGTTCAACTGGAATGAGGAAGTACAAGGACTTATCTTGGGGTCTTTCTTTTGGGGGTAAGTGATATTGTTTACAAACATCGCGCATAACCCATATTGATAATCCTTTTAACAAATTCTTGGACCCTATCAGGTACATCGTTACACAGCTTCCAGCAGGCATAATTAGTCATCATTTCGGAGGAAAGTGGCTTTTTGGTCTTGGAATTGGTATACCCGGAGTTCTCGCATTACTGACGCCTCTAGCAGCCCAATCTGGTGAATATTGGCTGATGGCCCTTCGTGTTGGACAAGGGCTTGGGGGAGTATGTTCTTCACAAAATTATATTAATAGTGTAGATTTTAATATTCCGTATGCTCTTATTTCCAGGGAGCTACAGTACCAAGTATGCACGCACTTTTGAGTAAATGGGTAAATGATCTAAAATTTGCTTTCATCTCGATAAACAAATCCAAGTTATTAAATAAAATTTCCACTTTAATAGGTCACTCCCGAAGAACGTGGACATTTGTCGACTATAGTTTATGCCGGTATGAATTTTTGGATACACATATGTCCTAATATCGGTTTTGGTAATTCAAAGGCTTTTTCTCGTATAGGAATGCCATTTGGTACAGCAATCACCATGCTAGTCAGCGGTTACATTAGCCACTATTTAGGATATGCGGCAGTATTTTACGTAACCGGCATTGCTGCAATTATTTGGTTCATACTTTGGAGCATTTGGACTCATGAAGAGCCTTCCATACATCCATCCATTTCTCATGAAGAGCTCAAATATATTCACAGTCACATCGGTGAACAAAGATCTGCAGTAAGTATTCAATTATGGTCTTACGAAAACAAATTCATTTCATAATATAATTTTATCCGTTCAGGAGAAAATAGCTACTCCGTGGAAAGAGATTTTAACCTCGCTTCCATTCTGGGCAATTATGGTTTGCCATTTTGCAGAAACTTGGACCCTTTACACTCTCTTGATTGAAATCCCGAAATACCTTAAAACTGTGTTACACTTTGACATGAAACAGGTATTGAATATATTGTCTAGATTTTTCCTTTTTACCTCATTACAATAATTGAATTCACATTGTTTTTTTTTTGTATTTATAGAATAGTTGGGTATCAGCATTTCCACACTTGGTTATGTGGATATTCTCCATAATCATTACAAAATTCGGAGATTTTCTCTTGCAGAAAAATTTATGTTCTACTGGAACTGTGAGAAAACTTTGTAACTCAATTGGTAAAAAAATGAATTCAAGCATACTATTTCTTTCTTATTCAAATCTGCATTATGAAACATATTTATTCCAGCGTTATGGGGAAGTGCTGCAATGATGATTGGCGTTGCTTACTCAGGCTGCAATCATACTGTGACGATTTGTCTCTTGACATTATCAGTTGGCTGTTTAGGTGGGATATACTCTGGAGTTTTATGCAATCATATTGATATCGCTCCAAACTTTGCCGGACTTTTAATGGGATTCACTAATATGGGAGGTAAGTCATGCAGATCTATTTTACCTGTGTAATTTTGCAAAACAACCAATTATAACTTAATTTTGTAGCGACAATCCCAGGAGCAGCCGCTCCATATTTAGCTGGAGTTATTTTAAATGACAATGTAAGTGTAAAAGTTAGCGTTTATTAATTATCTCGATTTTGTCCCATCTAAGCCCAAATTTTTCTATTAGCCTTCATTGGGACAATGGAGAAAAGTTTTCTTAATTGGAGCAGCCATTACATTTACCGGAAACTTATTTTTTGTTATGTTTGCCTCTGGAGAGGAACAAAAATGGAATCGTGGTAATGAGGTCAAAGAAACTGAAATGAAAAGCCGAAGGTAGCATTTAAATCTAGCCTAAAATATTTAAACTTTTTATTTTATTTTTACATTTTAAACAAATTCAAAATTGTGTTTGTTCTGTTCATAGGAAGCAAAATGATGAGGAGAGTCCCAACATAACAGAATCAGCAACTTAATCAAACCAAACTTTTCTCTCCAGCGTTATTTATTTTTTATTATTATTTTTAATGAGACCTCTTAAGTTTTACTTCGATCTTACTAGCGTTTTTGCATGATTAAAAGCCAAACTAAAAATGAATGAATGCAATATAAGGACTACACTATTAGTATTAGACTAAGAAAAGCTTTCTCAAGTCGATGATTTTCATCAGTTTAGTCTTTTTTCAATGTTTTTAATTGTTAGCGTTTGTTATAACCCCACATTGAATTATACAAATGAATGGTAAACACCAATAATTATTATTTTAAATTGAAAGAAAATAAAGATTCTAACTTTAGCAAAGTTGTGACATTATATTGAGCAGAAGAATTACTTCATTCCATTATTCCACTCGCCAGAAGTGTTTCGGTGCAATTAGGTAGAATCAGCTTCGCGTTTGGGTTTGGATTAATTGTTACAGTCATGTGTGGTTTGATATTTTGCTTTTGTCGGTTGGAGTGAATAGTCTGTGGCATTGCAAACTTTGCACACTAGTACGAAAATAGTTTTTCCAAAAGTATGCATAAATAAGATGATAAGGACAATTTATTTAAAGGTATGAAATAATTAGATTTTTACTATCGTAAGAATAAAAAGGCAATTAGGCATTTGGATTTGGGTAATTGCATCATTGGTGTCTAACACCACAAATACTTAAAACTGTATTTCCTTGAGCTAAAGAGCATACTGGCAGGATAGAGTAAGCAACTGTTGGATGACAATCTAAAGTGTCCGAAATATCAGATGGTTTGACAAAACTAATCCGATAAAACACACGAAAGGAACATTCTAATGATTTATCCGCTTCAACAGCTTCTTGTGTTAATTTGCTCAACGCATAATCTACAATCTGAAGTAGTTCTGATTTCCCAACATTTCCAGTTTGGTCACCTAAAATATTTGCCTCAAATTGTTAATATTACACAAAGCTTAGTATTTTTAGTTTCTTACAAATTGATGCTCGGCAAACTATAGCGGAAATTCTATCCTCATAGCTCCATCGTCGAATAATTTTTACTTTGACGCCTGAACCGATGTAGCAGCCTGTTTCTTCATCTGCTTAAACGTGAAACGTCAAGAATTAATTTCAAAAGTAATTCACAATTAATCAACCTTCGAAACGTACATGAAAATGCTGAGTTGTGTTTATGGGCCCAAACTTGCCACTCCACTTTGGCATCACGAGGTAATCTGGGAACAACAATGTATTCTATAATTGCATTGTTGGTTCTTTTTTCCCATTCCTCCCTACATCTCACTATATTAGCAGGCTCCGTAACGTAACAAATACCCTATATTTTCAGTTAAAATTTTCGATAAAGCAATAAGGACTTGAAATTTCCAGTTTTCTTACTTGTACTACATATCTGATATCCACTTTGTTATCAACTGCTCTCAAAATCCTGTTCATATGTCTGAGAGATAACTTACACTCCATTCTTGGGCCACCTTCGACTAATTTCATATTCCCTGGAATGAGCCCAATCTGCCCCGCGACATAAATAATGTCCTTTACCTATAAAATTTTAACAGCTTAATTAAGTTTGCCATCTACAACTATGTATGATTATTTGAATTACCCAAATTGCTTGGCTGTAAGGGCCTATATTTGCTGGACACCAGTGAGAAATCCCTTGAACATGCATACAGTTTCTAGACCTCATGTGTTCAGACTTATCCGAAAAGGCTAAAGCTTCAATGATTAATGGAACATTTTTTGGCAACGATGCTTGGACACAAACTCTTACTGGAGGTTGTGAAGAAAAGAACTTGATGTATTCGTTGTTGTACGCAGTATAATCCTCCATGTCACTAATGTACAAGACCATGGATACGACGTCACTTAGGGACAAATTTCTAGAGAGCAAATTTTCTAGAACATAAAATAGGAATTTCGCATATACTACAATCAAACGTTCCTTTGAATCTACCTTGAAGGTCTTCAAGTGCAATTCTCATCGGATTGGTCAATAAATGTTCGTTAATTGTAACTTTCCTCCCAATCCCCATTATCCAACACCAGCCACTTTCATTGATTGTAACTTTGAGTGATAGAGGTAGGTCTGAAGTTTCAATGGTTTCAGGAGTAATTATTCTCAAGTCGTTGATGTTAATTGTGATGGATGAAATGAGTTCGGCTTCATTTTTTGAATTATTGTCATTCAGTTCCTGATCGGCACCTGCCCCACCGCTACAACTGCTGCTATTACTGCTAAATGTTGAAGGTTCAACGCCTAATGTATTTGAGTCCTCTTCAATCTTCCGCTTTGGACAAATGTCGTCCCGTCCTATGTACAATAATTTATATTAAGAAATACCGATAATTCAACCAAGTTAATCAACATACCATCGCAGCAATCAGCCTTATTACATTCTGCAAGCTCGGATAAATAATCACGGGGACTTTTCACTGGAACTCCATCTAACAAGTTCATTTGTGATAAATTTGATATGCACAGTTCATTCAGTTTAATAGAAGGTACCTGATAAAATAATTGATTTAAAAAGTGAGGTAAACATTCATTTGATTTGTTTAATAAAAAATGTTGCCTTAAAGTGAAGTAAACATACATTTTTTTCGACTAGGTGTAATTTAAGCAACTTCAAATATCCTACAGGAGCAAAGGCATCATTTGAATGAATTACAGTTTCGGATTCATCCCTAAAAATATAAAATTGTGTCACATATCAAGCTAGACTTTAACCCATTATAAGGAAGTATATCAGGTTAACGTACAGTATCAGAGCCTTCTTAAATATAGGACAATCCAAAGTAAAAGTTTCATACTCTCCTCCTTCTCCACAAACATTAATTGAATATTTTTCTTTCTATTGGAATAATTTAATTGTTAGGTCCAACGTAAACATATGTGTATATATAGACATTAAGTTACCTTACCGATTTTAATAGATGAGGTTGAATCTCTTTTATGGTTTGTCCTAAATGAACCTTTGGATCCAAACCCAATGAGGCCGTTTTGATAATAATAGCATTAATATTGCAATCAATCATTTCTTGAAGAAGTTCCGTTTGATTTCTCCTCCACAAATATGCTAGGCTTATACAACCTAACCTTGAGCACCTGAAAAACAACAACCACCATATTTTTCCTTTGAATATTTTATTATATTTCCAATTCCTCTTACACATTTTCAACTCGAATTCTTTGGTAATCTGATAGAATTGCTCCAACAGAAATGGCTTCAAAATCTAAAGCTTTCTAAAAACAAAAAATGAAAGCAAAACGTATTGAAACGGAAATCGGAACCAAATGACGGATTGCCTCCTATATCTTGTACGTACTTTTACTTCAGCAAGGAGAAGATATAAATCTTCGACCTCATCCCCATCAATCGGGTAATATTCCTTATCTTTAGTTATGGCACTTCCACGAATAAACCGTCGAAACAGTGGAAGACCCATCGCCTCAGCATATAACCCAATCCCATCGTGCCCAACAGTTTGATACATATAACTATCTAGCTCATCTAGAAAAAAGAACCAAAACTTTGTTTTTTGTCATCTTGGGTTTATTAAAAAGACGTTTTCGTTGTAATTATTTCACCTTTATGCTCCGGTTGTAGATTAGCCAATGCAACAATCTCATGACCAGCAGCAATACATTGCATCATATTGAAGCAACTATCCTTGCCCCCACTAACTAATGCTACAACCCTCATTTTATTCTTATTATCAATTGAAGTGCGTTGGTTTTCTCAATCAGTCATTTAGCACATAATGCAGATTTATTTATTTTCTCGAGCTCTGGTCTTCAAACTGCAAGCCCATGATGAATCTACCTGTTTGAAATAAATAATCATAGTAAAATTTTAGAGATTATTACACAAAACCGTGCGACCGTAGCTTTACTTCAGTCGAAACTACTTTTTTCTTGAAAGTAAACGTTCAGTTCATTCAGGCATCAAAAATCAAAATACTATACTAATCGTTAATGCTCTGAAATTAGCAAGGAGAGCCAAGCAAAGGTTTATTTTATTTTATTGTGATAATTAGATCAGATCTAATTATCTTAGCAATACGATTGAAATACTAATGCGATACGATTCCATTGCATTTATCTTTGTTCTCACTCAACTCACTTGTTAGCGTTTAAGGGGGAATATCAATATGCAAAATGCAATGTAATGTAAAAGGCGATACTTCGGAACCGCTTCTTCACACAGTACCTGTTTTTAACTCTTCGATTAACTTACGAAAGGGTTAATGTATTGTTAATGTTGTATTATATTGTAATTGTACTGTGTGTGTATACTCAGTGTTGAGGAAACCACGTGAGTGAACAATGCAATGAAGAATGAAGAATCTAGACTATTTGCTTTATCACTTAATAATGAGAAAAAGATAGTTATCTTTGGCTTTCTGTTCTGTGGGTAATAATAATTGATAAGGGTTGTTTTTGTATTTGTAATTTCTATTGTAATTGAGCCAATTAATGAATATTAATATTAGGAATAATGGAAGGAAATGGAGCAAAATTCAGAAAGATATGAAAGATAGAAGGAGGATAAAGTGAAGTTGAGTTGAAGTATGGAATGGATTATGGAGTGGAAGAGAAAGCAAAAGTCCTCGACCTTTTCTGGTGAAAGTTCTGAGAGTTCGGATTTCCCTCATTTACTCAGTCCCAATTCCAAAACTCTCAACAAGCGAAGAGATGAAGGCCAATATTCAGTATTTCGTTGGGAATTTATTATGCATTTGGGCTTAAATATAATGTGAAATTGGCTCATACCTCTGCCTAAATTTTAAGATTTCTATGTCAGCTGTGAATAATCTTTTTTACATACAAACAAATCAAATGGAACCAACCAAACATAACATAAATAAATCACTAAATAAATTCCAGACAGACAGTTCTAGAAACCTAGAATTATAGAATTCGGATTCCATTCTGCCATTTATAGCTACATACTAAGTACTCACCCACTTAAAATTTGATTATAAACAACATTTCACTGTGACTCTGACAGTTTGTTTTGTGTGAACTGTGATAATAAAATTAGCTTTTATTCCTCCAATCCGCCATCCAAATTCAATCAATCCGAATAACCGAGTTCCAGGCATTTCTACGTACAGAAGAATACAACAATCAACGTCCTTGAATGATTTGGTAAGTTTAAGAATCCTATAACTATAAATTAATCATTTGTGGAGATATTTGTTAAACTTGTAGTTAATTACACATGAAGAATAACACTACAGTCAGAGCCAATAGTTCAGGAAACCTCAGAACACCTCCTCCATCACGTCCAATCCATAGCCTTACATACTTTTACAATTATATCTTTCCAAGGATTAAAGCTAGAACGAAACGATGTCACTATATCGTCGAGGATATGGACCAGAAAATGTCAAGGAACTATCAAGAATGATAGAAGTACAACATGAAGAGTTTGTTAAGGCTGAACATTTAAATGATAAAGCAGAGGCGCTACGCCTACTTCGAGGTTAGAATTCGACATTTGTTCTAATAATATTTGAATTTTACTAATATTTGGACATTTGTGTTATGTAACAGGTTATGCTTCAGAATTCCTTTATTCTGTCCCACATAGCCATAAATTCAAACTCAGAGAAACGGAACGAGTGCTATCTCAAAGTGTCGCAAGTGTGGCGGACTTTGATCCAAGAGAAGCATGTGTAGCATTTGAGGATTTAGCCAAATATGCTCACAACCTTTTAGATCAGCCTTGGAGAAAAGAATTCTATAAACTTAAGGTAATTCTCCAACAGTGAATACAAGTAGTTCCTCAATTTTCAAATGAGATCTATTGATTTTAACCTATGTGTTATATCTTTTTCAGCTCAACTCAGGATATTTTGTCCATAACATTAAAGCCCACCTTCAGAATTCACAAGAAATGTTGATTGCCTTAGGTTACGTCGGAACTCATGATGATCTACTTGTCCTTTCTCGTCCAGCGGATCCTGTTGTGCTGAAAGCTTTTTCAAGGGACTGTTTTGTCGCTAGTCAGGAATGTCTTGTAAGTCTTTATCATTGCTTCTCATAGTAAGGATTCGACCAAACTTGACTTGAGGACATATTTATCAGCAACTATATCCCGAATAAAAATATAGCAAATATTATAAGGTTCTTTTTTATCTTCCAGATTTTAAGTCAAATATGGGAACGTGTGCAAAATGAAATACCTGAATTTCCTTTGACTGTATTTGAAGCTTATGAAACAAGAAGAAAATTAATGGGTGATACAGTTTCGATAGCTAATAAACTTGTTTATGAAGCAAGACAAACACAACTACAAGAACGAGAAGAGGAAAGGAGACGGGAAGACATTTTGAACAGAATGCGAGTAGCAGAGGCTGAAAGAGGAAACCATTATCACAATACGCCTTACACCACGGATTCCAAGTCAAGTTATCGATCCTATAATTCTCGCCCTGTAGTACCAGTTGAAAGCTTAGTTGATATTGATGATGACGGTGATCGAGACCGAAACAACGCATATTCTACTAAGAAAACTTTTGAATCAGAATCTGAACTGGCAAACAGAGTGAGGAGGCACACGGCAACTATGGGTAACTTTAAACATTTAGATCAGTCAGCGTCAGTCAGTAGTTTTGAAGCACCAAATTCTTCCTCATCGTCCTCGTCTTCATTTAAAAGTTTAAAACCCCATCAAGATTTTCCAAGACCAACATCGATGACTTCACAAATGCCCAACGACCCACAACTTGATCAACCTGGGCCTTTGACGTCGAACCAGTCACAATACCGGGTATTTAATAAAATTAAGGGAACGCTTAGTTCTTCCACAAAAGTTCCATCGTTACCTGTATTTGGGGGGCCAAATGAACTAAAGAAAAAAATGCTTCCCTTAGTTAAAACTAAACTAGAATCTGATACGTTCAATGACTCTCCGTTCGTAGAACAATCTTCAAGATCTCCAGGAGAAACCTTTTCTCGTAATTTCTCAACCACCGTTGACTCGGGTTTCACTTCCAACTCTTACAATGGTACAATGCAAAACGGTCGTAAAAGTGCATCACCGAGAACCGACACTTATGATGACAATAGATTACTACTCGATAACTTGAATTCAAGTTTGGAAAATCTAAAAGAAGACACAACTAAACACCTTGATTTGTCACCTCCAAAATATAATGATAAGTCTCCAGCACAAAGTTACCGGAAAAATGATTTCCTACAACCAAAATGGCCATGTCCACACTGTACATTTCTCAATCGAGCAAATGTAAAGATTTGTGAAGTGTGTTGTAGATCTAACGATTTTGTTTTGGAACAAAGTGATTGATTCATTTTCTCAAGTATGAAGATTAAAATGAAGAATATTTATATTAGTCATGATTTCAGCCAACAGTATTCAATTTGTTCTGACTAGAATAATAATCTATAACTACTACAACAAGACAAGAAACTCTGCAATATGATGTAGTTCATAAATGCCTTATACAAAGCGTACTTTGTGGTGTGTCTACTATGTGTTAACTAATTAACTAATAACAATTGTATACAAGTACATTAATCTTTTAATGTTATAAATGTCAGATAAGTACCAAATTATAAAAGTAAACGTGTAACATGTTAACATGTAATCCTTATGTCCATGTCCAACCAATTGTTGTCTTTACCCTGTAAAAAAACTAATCGTAAAGTTAATATAATAGAATTATCGTTAATCGTTGTATCGTCGAGCCACGACACGAAATTAGTTGTTGTTCTAAGCTGCAGTACGTATAATACGGTACAATCCGAGTCCTCATTAATTAGACTTATTAAAATTGATTGTAAAACATAAACTATTTAGATAAAAGCACTACAAATTATCGTGTTGCATGAATTGAGCGCGGATGAATTCAGCGCCCATGAATTGAGCGCGTCGATTTGAGCGCCGTCGAATTG
>JAQGCY010001067.1:0-12277 GCA_034700645.1 Xenylla mediterranea
CCTCGAGGTGAATGGGAAAGGAACTTAGAAAAGGAAGAAAAAAAGTTTTTTAAATGTACATTTAAACATGTCGTAGAATTAAGGAAAGGCTTTGGTTTTAGGAAATTGTGACCATTTTTTATGTGAGTTTATATCCTTTTTTTATTGCTTAACGATTTTATGCTTTCTACAATTTAATTGTTCTATACCTACATACACAGCAAAATAAAACAACATATATAGAACTTACACTAGAGAAGATTACACGATAAAATTAATGCGAGAAGAATTTAGAGGACAACAAAAGAAAGGAAAATCGTTTTAAACAACACTTTTAAGTACAGGTTTAGGTTGACGTAAGCACAAGCTCAACCAAAGTAAAGTTTTTTTTGTCTCTCAAGATTTAATTACATTTTATAGAACCAACCGGCTGCTGGGGAGAATTGGAACTGTCATGTCAGTATCATTTACAGAATCTGGAAATCAGAGTATTGTTCCTGTCCTGTGGTATATATTTTTTTACGACATAAATGGTTAGGGTTTTACTTTATTTTTACCTCAATTTCATGATAATAGCAACCATACAATGCAATGTTCTCATGAAGTTTGACATATAAAAAAATACCTCGAAACAAATCTAGTTGTACAAAAGAGGGAAAGGCTAACGACGTTGGAAAAGTTGAGACAATGAAAGACTAAACTTGACTTTCTCTTCAAAATGTGGTTATGAAGTAAACTGTTTCAAACCGTCAACAAAAATTCAGATATCTGAATAAATTAGTTTTTTAAATTATCGAAATGGGTTCTCAACTTGGAAATTCCACTTTTATTTGTTCCCTCTCAAGATTGGACTCAATCTTTCTTATGTAATAAACGTAGTATACATATGGGAACTCTAGGAAGCAATATAAACTATTATTATAAAGCTCAACAGACGAACATATACCGGGTAATAGCTCTACTTTTACTAGTTGTATACATACATACATATATACATAAAATAGTAGGAAAATATAATATTTGACGAAGGGAACCCGTGAGCGTTCTTGAATCTGATTCCCAAAAGATTGATGAGAATGAAAAAATATTAGGATAAAGAAACTGGAAAAATGTACCTTAAGTACTATATATTTACATGCGGAGAGAAAAGAAAAATTTTTATACAAAAGAGGATGAGATCGACCAAGTCACTAAAGTTATTTTTTGGTTTGAACCTTTGTTATATGTGAGTACATTTATGTATATACACATACATCTACTCTACATATAAAGTTTACACGACGAGCATTGAGAGAAAGTAAAAAGTAAGGAAAGAATGATTTTGAAAATCTAACAATGAACAATGCGAATGTTGAATGTTATGCAATGAATTGCAAGACATTTTTTCCCTGTATTTTTTTTTATATTCCAGGATACTAGAATTCTCATTTTGTCTCAAGTACTAATATATCCTTATTATTTGCTTTCCCTTTTATGTACAGAAGAACTACTCCTTTTCTCTCTTGGTTATTCCTGCTTCATGCTGAGTGTGTATACCAACATACCATACCATCCATTTCTTTAGCTTTGCCTTTACTTTATATCTAATCCTATTTCTAAAATAAATAAATGAAATAGCTTTAGTAGTTTTGTTGTGGCAAAGAAATCTTCTGCTTTCTTTACCAAGACAAACATTCCAGAAGAACCACGCTCTCAAACACTACAAATAGACGTACAAACTCAAGATTTGCACATTACTTTTAGCCTTATTTATGAATTGCTTATCGTAAAAGGTAAAATATTGGAGGTTCATGAGGAAATCTTAACAGCAAAATACCCTTAAATCCATCAATATCTATTGAGAATTGAAATCTTTCCAATTTTTTAAATATAAGTGTACAATTTATCAAATGAAATATTTTATTACAAGTTTTCTTCTTTAAAAAATATCAAGGCTTAAATGAAATAGCTGATGCTCTAATTTCCACTTAATCATTAATAAAGTAAAATTAAATCCTCCTACACAAAATTATACTACAACAGCTCTAGCCGGCAAGCATACGATATATTTTAATTCTAACTTTCTCTACTTTTTCGAAAATTTTAATTTTTACAATAGTTTAGTTTTTATTCTCTATACGTTTTAAAGTAAAGAAAAGTTTAAAGACTAATTAATTATATTTTCTAACAGATTTGAGCTAACCACAAGAAAGAAAGAACCAAAAATATTTAAGCACTATGGGAAAAAGCTAACTTTCATTTATCTAATTACCAAGTTAAAACCATTTTGCTATGCTGCTGAGCAATAATAAAACACTCAGTTTGAAACTTTTTGTATATTCAAACTATACGTAATGCTTACGTACGTACGTAAGTTGAGAAATAAGTACAACCACTATTATACCATGGTATTACATTAACAAAGTGAAACTAAAAGTGAAAATCTACTACAACTTCTTTTGCACAAGCAAAGTTAAGTTATTATTAAACCCTTTACTTCCCTATTTTTTACTTTAATGCAAATAAGCAATCAGTAGTGATCTAAAAAGAGGATAAGATCTTTTAGCATAGACATATACATAAGGTCAAAGTGATTTGGATAGAGAAACTAGGGAAAACGTAGGCAAAGAAAGTGATTTTCTTCTTTAACCTAAAGTTTAGCCATACCTTTTCATTAAAATATAACGTTTATTACCTATATTTTCTGCTCTTTTACTTTAGAATTTTAAGAAAGAAGAAAATTAATATTCTTTCACCATCTTCTCTACTTACTTTCTTGTAAAGAGTTCTTAAAACTAGTAGAACAAGAATACTATGTATAGTTTAGTTTAGTATGTCTATATAGCCTCCTAGTAATCTGGAGAGAGAGAGAAAGAGAGAGAAGGAAGAAAAACAAACTAATCAAGGACTTTTACTCTCAAGTTACTTTCACTCTTCAGCTTTTCCCGTTACATGTCCTACTACTATTACTACTAAAGCAAACTGTACAATCTTTTCTTTTTTTAACTATCTCATTTGAATTCTAACTTCATCCAACCCAGACCCACCAGGCACAAACCTAATGGAATGATTTCGTTTTTTTTCCTTTTATACTTTCTCCATTGTAAATCAACGAAAAGTAAGTAAATTCCAATTTTCAGTACGTCGATCTGTTGATAAATTGATTTCTTTCTATTTTTTACACTATTCTTAATAGTTATTTGGGTTTTTTCTCTTTCTCCATTCCATGAGTTGAATTCGTAATAACTAATGATACATTATGCTGTTGGTGGAAGCAGAATAATAAAAACTCGAGTGAAAAAAAATATCCTTACAGCTCAATGAGCAACAAGTATATAAGTATTAAAGTACAGAGAAAAGAAAGAAGAAAAATCTCTTAGCACATTCCTTTAGACTACTATGTAGTGTAATTTAAGGAAACGAAAACCAAACTAAATGATATTTTCTATGCTTTATCAACCATCACACAAGATTACTCAAACTGTGATGTGTTGTGAGTTTCAAATGAATAGCCATAGCCTTACTTTAGTATACGAAAACAGTCATAAAAGTATTGGCGAAACAATAGAATTAAAGTGCGCTCAAGCAGCTTAACATTCATGTTGAGTTCCGTAAAGCACATAAAGATACGTGGAGAAAGTGAAGAAAACTTATGTTGACGAAAAAAAAAGAACGCACAGTTTTATTTAGTAATTTAAGTTTACCCTAAAACCTTACATACACAAAAAGTATATTGGTATTACGACCAAACCAATTGCCAAAAATTTTGATTTTATATAAATTTGAGCTTTTACTCAGTCTGGAAAATACTTATATATACAGTTTCCTCCGGTTTCTGCTAAAGGAAATAATGGCTATTATTATATATTTTAGATGGAATGAACCATGATGATGATATGTAACGTTAAAGAATCATCATAAAATAAATTATACAATATAAATGTGTTTTTTCAAGCCTCACCAAGCTCCAAACTCAGCAGTAATCATCACAAGTGTTCAACCACCCTTTGTGAATCTAATGAGATTTCTAAAGTAACGGGCAACATTTTGAATTGCTGTCATGAGTTACGCACATCAAAGTTTTTTTTTAGAGAGAGCACACTGTTCAATTTACAGATGTTGAACAACACCTTTCTCCAAAAATTACTTCCTTCAAAAAAAACTTTTTCCCTTTAACGGGGTTTTAAAAACTAATGTTATGTTCAGTTCTAAAATTTATATATATGTACTATGTACTTGAAATGAATTTTTTAGAGTGGGTAAAAAATGGTATGGCTGAGTACTAGTACTAGTCAGCAAAAGATATAAGTGTAATTATTTTTCTTGCCGTTTTTATGGTTCATTGCTCGTAGTACTTTCCAATCTACCATGAGTAGATAGATGTGGATTTGTGGATGTTGAATTTTTAGGATTTATTAACTTGGTGGTAGAGTGGTGATTTTGTATGTACGAGAGTAATTAAGCTAAAAGCTTTAGGTAAACCATAATTAGTGAGAGAAATAAAAACGTAATATTTGTTGTACATCTGAATAAATAAATTACAGTGTTGGTCTGGATTTTAGGAGCAAACAATTCATTCGTTCAATTAGTAAAAGAGAAAGCTTGACTGGTCTAAATGATGGGTGATAGGATTACTCATTGCCTCAAGGAAACTTGCGATTGATTAATTTAAAGTTAATAACAATTTAAACTTTACTAGAAAACAGTGAAATCAGTGAATGAGTAAACTAAAGTAAGGCGTAGAAACAGATTATCATTAACATTAACAAAAGTACGAGTATATACCCATAATAAAAATGAGTTTTCTAAATTGACTTTATTACTTTTATATTTCTAAACTTTTTGCTTTGGTTTATTTTTGCAATATGGTGGTGTGCACATAAGCATTAGAAAATAATGGAATTATGAAGTATAATTTCATGTTGTAAAAGTAAAAAGCTGGAATCATAAAAGCAAAGAACTTTTAGCAAAAAATAAGCTATACTATAAACTCGTAAACTAAAACTATTAAGGATTTAAGTTGAATAACATTTTTAAAGGAAATTTTACGTCGTAGTTTTTCAACTAGCTTAAAAGCAAACTAATAGCAATAGCAAGCCTGAGCTAATAAATTAGCTTGGCATTTTATTTTCCTAGTTATTATTCAAAAATAACAAGAAGACTGAATTCATCTCAACTCAATTTAGGTTTTTTAAAATATTTTAATTTAAAGTAAAATGGCTGAGGAAGTTGTAGTTTTTCCTTGTCTTTATTTGTGGCAAATGAATAGGATATATTACATTCAAGTTTAGAAAAGAAGAGTAATAAGTTAGTTTTTCAAAGAAACAAAACCACAATAACTATACGTAGTAAGCACAAAAAAGAATGTGGTGTGACAGAGCTAGAATTCTAAGGCTCAGCAGAAGTGATTAATAGTTGACGAAAAACGAAAGTCTCATTTTACAATTTCTTCTTTAGCTTTCTCTTATATCCCACTGCAATGCTAAACAAGAATGGAATGGAGAATGAATGAATTTTCTCAAGAAATACAATTTTGAGTCAGTCAACAACAAGGAAACGACTAAACGATTAGTTAACTTTCATTTGAAATGTTTTCACGTCTGGTTCAGTTTCTGTTTCCAGCTTCCTCTTTGAAAGATAGTAAAGAATCGAATTCCACCACCAAGAACCAAGTAAACTTTTTTTGAAGGTTTGTTATATATTGTACGTTTATTTTAAACATTTCCAAAGAATTTCCAATATTGTACCAATCGTTTGTCAATGTTGATTTCATTTCATGTCTGGACTTATTTATTGTTCATTTATATTTATTTAAGAATTTTCTTTCTAATGTTTATATTTGACTAATGGAAATCACCCACCAAGTTCTTCTCCTGAGTTTGACAAAAATGAACTATTTTTCCTTATTATATTAATCAAGAAAATTCATATTGATATCCATTAAGATCAAAGTACCAAAAATTCAAGCTAAATTGATCATTTTTCTAGTTTGCCGTAGAATGAAGCTGTTTCCTTTATTTATTTATTTTTATCAAAGCAAAAGCAAAAAAAACATCAAAGAAAGTGTGATATTCTCAGCGGTACATATTATGGATTACCACGTTTTGGTTTTTGACACTTGAAAGCTTCTCGTCTTCCCATTTATGACATATGCACTTTGCTTGCGTTCAGGGTATTTTATCGGTTGATAGATATGTAGCTACATACTTTCACCTAATAATTTTCTATAGAAGAAAAGTGGAAGTATTAACTGGTACTTTTGTGGGTCATCATTTATCAATTGGTTGTCACAAGCCGGGGTTGATGATAAAAAAAAATATGTGAATATAAAAGGAACGAAACGAACAAAAAGTGATTTCCTTTTTCTACTAAAGTATAAACGAGCATTTTTTTTAAAGCTCCATTTATGTAGTACATAGTATCAGTTTCAGTTGCGGTAAAAGTAAAACTTAAAGGGAAAGTCCAAAACCCACCACACTCACACACACACATACTCCAGATGAAAACTAAGCTTTTTACTCTAATAGTATAATCTCTAACAAGTGTACAACGAAATCCAAGTATTCGTTCGGGTTTTTCGTATTCTATGACCGTGTTAATGGTGCAGGGCCGTAAATCTTTCCCTAGAAATGAATTTAAATGTTCGATTTATAGAGAATATCTAGTTCAAGTGGAACTGGATGAACTAACACCATCGTCATTCTGCTAAAAAAATGAAAATCGCAACAATTGTAAGCAATAATAGAATACTCATAGATTTCAATTTCAATTCATAGGTTTATATATAAATGTTTTTTCTAAATTTGCTAATTTCCTATAAAATGGAAGCACATTGATGGTTTAGCTTCGATTTCGAAAATACATCCTTTAAACCGGATAATCAAACTAAAGAAAGTAAAAGATTTAGTAGTTAGTTCCGCTCCTGAATGAAAACTCCAAACCAATACATTATATACTAAACGTACTTTAGTTTTACCGTGAACTGAATACTAACTAAAAAATGAACTGATGATGATGGCGACGACGAAGGAGAAAGTAGTACACACACACAACTTCACAAACTTGGAGACATATAACAAAGCTACTAAACTAGTATGTACTACAAACTCGACTCTTCAAGAACAAAAGTAATTTAGATGATGTTGAAATTTCAAAAATTTGTTCTATTTTGTTCCAAATAAGGAACAAAAAAACTACGCACGGAAAATCATTGTAAACATATGAACTTTCAACTTTTTTTCCCTTGTACTTTACTTTCTTTTGAAAATCATTTGAAAAATCGTGCTATGCACAAGGAGACAGGGAGACAAACATACAGACACAAGTTATATTATTATTATGTACACATAATATGAAAAAGTCATTATAACTTTTTTCTTACCTTTACTACTTTATATGATTTTGATAAATGTGAATGAAGTCCACACGTCAAACTTATTTCCTGGATTCACATATCATAAGTTTTTGGATGTTTTAGCCCGACCCAAAGTAGGAAAAGTGACATGAAATGGCATTTGACTTATGTGTTCATTATGCATAATTGCACATTGAAAACTTTATGAAACATAATGCAATGGAGAAATGTGACGTCTTTGACTCAAAAGATAATTGCAATACAGTGCAATAAAAAAAAGTCGATGTACTCGGCTGATTTAAAAAAAATAATGCTTTCAGGTCGGTCTTTCCGACGTACGTGCATTGAGGGATCCATTTTCTTATATTAAAATTAAGTTCTTTGGTTATGGATGGAATATTCACTTTCTTTTCAAGTTTTCATCTTCCGTTTTTTTTTAAATTCAAAAAGTGAAATCATTAGGTTGACAATAATAATGAAAGAAAGTCAAACATAAGAATAGGTAGTAGAAAAAAAAATCGCTTTAAGAAATTTGTAAACGAAAAACTAAAACCATTCGCTTACATGCAAAATTTAATAAAGTAAGAAATATTTTTAGCCGTGGAGTTGAAACAGTCTTATCATCTCATCACCGACGCCAGACTAGACGTAGTGGAATTCCTTGCTCAACATCAATTTCGAAGTATAGTATAGTATCATGTAGTTAACCTTTGAAAACATCCCATTGCATTAGGAATTTGAAAGACTTCATTATTACTACATATATCCCCACTTTACTTTCCTAAAATGAAATGAACTAGAGTGATTTAAAACATCTGCTCATCTTCCTTTCACCAATGGCCATAACTACAGACACACTACTACTAAAATATAATATTAAACTACAGTTTTAAAATCCTTAATTTTGGAAATTCTTGAGGGAAATGTGTAATGGTAATAATAGTTGTAGAAGTAGTAACCTTATATTTTATATCTAAGTGTATAAATACAGCTATATCTATAATAGATAAAAAGGGAGCTTGGAGAATTACATACGAAATCCATTAGGGCTGAAATAATGTTAAGAGCAGAGAAGGCAGACAGTCGGAGAAATAGAAAATGAATGTTTGGTACATTAAGAGCAAACCTACAATGCAATCAACTTTTAGAAAAAGTTCAGTTCACTTAAATCAAATCAAAATTATCGGTTTTTTTGGTCTACTTGTGCTAGGACACAAAGTTTCAATCAGTAACTTTAAAAAATTCATTGTTGAAAACAAGAGGAAAGGTTAGGAGAATTAACAGCGATTATAATTTTTTAGAATACCGCGATATTGCAGGCAAACCGAAACAAAAATGAAAGTATTGGCTGGAGAAAGCAAACTTTCACTTTCCTTTTTGTTCTTCACTTATACGATATACGAGATACGCTGAATCGCTTGGTTAAACTAATGCTAATACTGTGCTCAAAATGAAATAATAGAAAGAGAAAAAGGAAATATTTTGAAATAAAGAATTCATTATAATATAACAAAGTAAATGGTTCATTTGGAATTTGGAAAATGTCGGAGACTGACTACAGACAGACTGTATAGTTATGAGAGAAAGTCGAAAGAGCTACATATTTTGTGTAATATTAGAAATACACATTGAAGCGTGAAAAAGGGGAAATTACCTCATTACTATCCTACGAAAACGAGGAAAAGTACAGTATTAAAACTCTACCTTCATTTTGAAGATATATACGTAGTATTTTCTATCTATCCACTTTCACTTCACTATACATACTTTCTCTATCATGTTTCACTAAACTTAACTTCGACTAGGTAGATACGTACGTACATGATTCATTCAATTTCACTTTAAATTACATATATTATGTGTAAGGTAGTAGATGAACAAGAACAAGTTGTATGTAGGTAGGAAGAATTCAAATTGAAAATATTTTTTCTTCCGTCTTATTTTTTAAACTACGAACATTATTGAATATTTTAAGTTTTAAAGGAACGGATTGTTTGAATTTTGGATGAGCAAATTCTACCAATTGTCATCTAACAAAAAGACAGTCTCCTCTCTATTGCATTTCACATACAAGATCAAAGCGCAAAAGGGACATTGTATATTTATTTTATTAGAAAGTTTAGATTTAGAATGAAAGTCAAATATGTACGTTCAATTTGAAAACTCGTTTAACTACACTAGTAAAAATAACAGAAATCTCCAGTTTCTTCGCAATGCTAAATAAATAGTTGCTTATTGGTTTAAGCATGATTGGCTCTGGAAAATTCAATTAGTAAAGATGCATTTAACAATCTCAACTTTCTCTCTTATTACACAAGCATCTAAGTAGTAGTATAATTTGGATATCAAAGAGTCCTACACTGTACAACTATACACTAGCTATGTATGTACCCAAGTATATACTATGAAGACCATCCATGCCCAAGAGTCATTATTCAATTTGAAGTTGTTAAGTTCCCTTGGGACAAACAAGGAATACCATGTATAAGTATATTTTAAGTCCTTCCTAGTTCCTACGTCTAGAATTCTTGAATTGAAATGGATGGAAGATTGAACCAAGGAAGAAGGAACTAAATCCAAAGTCCATAATACGTTATTGAAGAAAGTTATATAGAAAGACTGATATGAAAACAACTTACGCTTTGTAATCATTGTATTATATTCTAAGATTCATGATTCTACAATATATAAACAGGCATAGGATTTCAAAAATTGATGAATTTTGGTTGGTATGTTAAACTGAACAAATGCTTGGAATGCTTTGGAATAGTTTTGTTTTATGTACTGTACTCTGAGTGGTAACTTAATTTAAAAAGGGAAGAATGAAAGAGAAAATCAACTTTCTTCCCCGTTTTCATTTGCTTTCTCTCTCAAAGTCGCAACTCAACTCATCCTATTTGTCTCACCTACTTAGAAAATTGAAAACTATAGTCCATATAAGCATAAAATTACCATAAGTTAATTTAGTTTTTGATGAAAAAAATTTTGTCATATTTTTTTTTGTTCGATTTTTTTTTTAAAAAAAAAGTCTGTTTATTTTAACGCCTAAGCTTAAAAGTGATAAGATGGATGAGCTAGTAGGAAAGCAACAGAACCAGACACTACGAAGTTTGCTAGTTCATCAGTTTTAGTTCCAATACCAAATGCTGACTTTACGGATCCAGCAAAAATGAATATTCTTTCATTGATATTAAAATTAAACTAAAATCAGTCGAAGTTGACTAGAACAGGATTTACTTTGCTCATTACAAATCCAATACCAATACAATGGAAAAATGCTACTATGATTTCATTTTGGGAGAAAGTCAAATTCCGCATTGTTCTGAAGCGTTTTTTTTTGAAATTCTACAATTCTAGTTAGTTTGACAGAGAGGTATGGCGAATTTTTGTTGTTTGTGTGGGCGATGGGGTTCGAGTTGGGAGGGATCGAAGCCAATTGTTAGCAAAATTGGTCTAAAGAAATACAAAGTTTGAACTGCATTGCTATCCTTGAAATTTATTATCTTTTATTTATCCTTAATCCTTTGGGAATTGATTTCAATGCGCTCTCGAAGTAATATAAATGTATTTATTTCTTAACTATTTGTCTCCTAGTATTTTTTTTTCAATGCAATACGTCAAGAATAAGCCTTGCCTTTCTCCTTTGACAATTTTTTCTCTTTTTCAAGCTTTCTCTTCTCTAAGTTTAAACAGAAACAATAAGACTCAAATCAATTTTCCTTCTTTTTCTTAGCATGTTCTTAGCGTTTTTTTCTATTTTCAACGAAATGATTATTTACTTTAGTAGCTTAACTTTGACTTTCACTCAATAGTATTAACAATAGTTTTCTCTTGAATTTTTTTTAATTAATTAAGTTGTTAGTTTTACACTTGAATTTTGTTATTTAGTTTTTTGTGCAGGAATGATATTGAATAAAATTAAATTGCAGGACTGTATAAATTAAATAAATAATTCAACCACAGAGTTTCCATGGGATTTTTTTAGTCAATCTCTGTGAATTCAACTGTTAACTCTGTATTCTGTGATTTTCAAAGGAAGTGAACAATATTGGTAGTTTTCAGTATGTAAACATTGGAAGGACTTTTTGTGATTTTGTCAAGTATGCTCTGTCTACTACTCAGTCCTACATTACATTTAGATTTATGTAAAATTATAGCCGGAAGTATATTGACTTTTGACTTGACTTGTAGAGTTTTCAAAGGAAAACTGTGGGTTCGTACGTATGAACATGAAAACACTAAAGTCGTTTAAAGCCTGCTGTGACATTGTTGCTATGGAAAATATATTTACAACTAGCAATAGCATATAACTGTACACAAGCCTATATCCGTTCCCGGCCACGAGGTTGGTCCACTAAAAATGCAATATCTCAAAAACTACTGGACCGATTCTGTTTTTTTAAAACTTGAAATTAAGATTAGGCTATACCGCATTTTATTCCGAAGAGAGCGACCACTTGCGCACCTTCTAACCCCACCTAAAATGAGCTCAAAATTTTAAAAACGCTATAACTTTTGAGCCAATGAAAAATTTTCAAATCTGATAACTGCGCTAGATGCCGAAATGGACAAGATCGCCGAACCGTAATAGACACCAAGCCGGAAAAACGGCTCCTTGGGGTCGAAATTTTGATGCGCGCTGGAACAGGGGGGGTAAATGCAATACTATGCCTTCCAGGCATAGAAACCTTCGGGTTGTAAACAACGCTACGGTTTTCATGCCGTTATGGGAAGAGTCACAGCAAATATTGACATTTCTGATCATTTTCTTACTTATGCTATAAGATGTGGTAATGTTAAATGTGATAATAATAATGAATTTATCGAATGTAGACAGTGGAAAAAGGTTAATTTTGAAGCCTTTACAAACAAAATTAAGGATCTCGATTGGACTAAATTAGAGAATTTATCAATTGATGATTCAATTAATTATTTTGAGCAAACTCTTATTAAAGTTGTAGATGA
>JAQGCY010001068.1:0-12274 GCA_034700645.1 Xenylla mediterranea
TTTTATGTATGTATTTATGTATGATTAAGTAACTTTTGATTAAGAATTGAAATAGAAACTCAGCACATTCCATGACACGTGTTAAATTGTCTTTGTCAAGTCAATGATGAAATACTAGTAGACAAGACACGTATACGGATGTATCTACACCCACCTACAAAAAAACCTTTCCGTGTCATATTAATAATTAATATTTTGTTAATTAAAAGTAGCAAATAGATATTGTAAATGCATTAAATATTTTTTGCAATATGTAGAATACTAAAACTGGAAATTTTTTCGTACACTTCCTCATTCATGAAATTGGCACTTTGCAACTTCAAAATACTTATAATTTGATTTTTATCGCATTTTATTCTGGTAGCTACTAAAGATTTTAAACTAATTTTAGGTAGAGGTAGGTAGAATTTCCTAAAAAAATCAAACTTGTTTCCTGTATTTCTGTCCTATTTATTTCTTCTTCTTCTTTTCATTTTCAGGTTATTGTCACAATTCCAGTTGCCAGTAAAGTGTGCCAGTGCATTGATTCTGATGCAACAAACTACAACTACTAATGATGACGGAATGAAATAAAATGACAAAACAAGAAAGAAATTAAATCTCTCTGTTTAATGTTACATTTTCTTTCTTTCTCTTTAAATATTATAAATAGAAAAATCTATCCTTTAGTACAAGTAGCATACAACCAAAAGAATTAAATACAAGAATGAGTCCCATCTGGCACGTTTCAATTTTCAAAGTTGAACGAAAATATATTTTCCAAGAGGCTGAAGAGCTATATATTTCTATTCTATGTATATATTTATACCTATTTCTCTGTGTCCCAGAAACCAGAAACAATAGACACTTTTTACGTCAATGAAATTTAATCTATGAAAATTACTTAGAAATTGAAAGGTCAGACAGAATACAACATAGAAATGCTCTAAAACTTCTTGTTTTCTTTTTCGTCTAAAATTAAAACTAACCTAGTTGTAAAAGAAAAAGTACCTAGTTTATTCTTATTTATTTACGCGGTTTACGTATTCAATAGTTGTAGAAAATTGGTGCAATAAAACAAATATTTTATGTACCACGGGACGGAACCATAATATTCAAATGTTATAATTTAGTCAAAAAATATCTCAACTCAACAAAGTCAAGCCATCGCGATAGCGAATAAACAAAATCTAAGCTAAGCTAAAACTAAACTAACTGTTGCTTAAATTTGTAAAGAAAAAAAAAGTTTGTAAAGTAAACGGTCTGAAGTCAACTCTTTTCCTTTTCTTTTCATTTTGCTTGCCGTAATGCCGATGCCATTAATTTTTTCCATGTCACGAACAGTGAACACAAAAAACAAACATACACTTTCAGCATACTTTCTCTTTTTTTTATATGAAACTGAATTTTCTCCATAATATAATGACGCATAACTATGGACATCAACTGCCGTTTTGGGTTCGTAGTTCGTAGTTCGTAGAACCAAAAGCTTTAAGTGAAATACAAATAATGCAATGACGCAGTATTGCGTGCAACAAAAATTCTACAAATACAAACGCAAACTTAAGAATTATTATTACAATTAGGGTGGATATATAAATTGTTTGTGTATAAGTGTAAGTAAATATTACCAATTTTCTTTTTGACTAGAGTTTTTGGCCTACGTTAAACTACAAACTAATGTTGGTCAATTATTATTATTTCAAGATCCATAACCATAGGTCAAACTAATATTTTTTTTCTTATTTCGAAGTATTTCTCTACGTATTCGTATTCGTCCTACGCATTTTGTGTGTTAAAAAATTTATTAGATACAACTGTCGAACTATCAACTATTTTTTTTTATCGCCTACTCAATAATGGATTAACCGCTTGTCGTTCTTGTATCTTTGACTTTTACTCATTAATTCTGCAATATAACAAAACTTACTCACGTTTTACATTAGATTACATCGAATTTGAACAAATTAAGAAAAAGTAGAAAAAAAAACGCAATGTTCAGTTCATTCATTAATTTTAAAGTTGTTAACAAATTATTTAGCTCTATCTGCACTTTGCTTTGATATAATTAGTAATTCTAGAACGACCTCATGTAACGCTTTTTATTTTTACTTGGAAATGAATTTTAGAATTTCTTTTTATTAAAGCGATCCATCTACTCAATAACGTAGTTGTCAATAGTAACCAAGAGTTGTTTACTCTTTAACAAGTTTCGTGTCTCAAGGAATTTCATTTCTGAACTTAAATCAGTTCATTCCTAATTTCCTAGCCAGTAGGTTGAGTAGGTAGATGTCCCGGCCAAGTACTTCCGGTTTTATACCAAGTGGTGACGGATGGCTCTAAACCTTGGCATAGGTAGGAATATTAGACCTGAGACACTTAACTTTTTTGGTATCCCTGAACACCATTAAAAACAATACTCAATTCTTTTTATTAAGTTATTTTTTAGTAAGTAAGTAAAAGTTCAAAAATTCAATTAAAGTAATACAAAAAATGCCTAAATTCTCTACTCGGAGAAAGTAAAATTCTTAATTTATATTACAGTTTCTTAGAGCATACTAAAATAACTTCGTTCGTTTGATTTCAAACGAATGTTGTTGTTGATGTTGCCGAATCTTGTAAATCACCAAAATCTTATTATTAAAGGCTCGCCATTGTCTTTGTCATTGGATTTTGAAAAAAGTTAACCAAATAAATAACCCCGAGAATGAATCCAAAACTACGCAACTTTTTTACCATAAAATTAAACCAATCAGACAATTTACATACTAATTTTCATAAGTAGCTTGTAGTTGTACTTGAAGTAGCAGTTGTACCAAGCACAAATAAATACGATTAATAATATTCTTTTTCCGACTTTGAATAAGTGAAAACCTTTCAAAAAAAAGAATCCAGTGAATTTAGATCCCGCAGAGAGAAATATTAATATTAATGTCAAAAAATGAAATACATATTGGATAAAATGTATGAATATGAATACAAAACTTCAGCCTTATTTTATATTCTATTTTATTCTGCCCACACAAAATAAAATAATGAATGTATGAATTTATGAAACAAAAGAGAAAAATAATCAAGTTTATAATAAAATCCAATACAATACAATTTTTACTTTATTTTTCCTATTCCAGGTACGTACATATGAGATTTAAAAATTAACCAAATCAAACCAAAATCTAACCAAATGAAATCTGATAATTGAATAACATGTTGTTTTCAAAAAACATGGAAAATACTGGTTTTTAGAAAATTCATCATTAATTTTTCTCCAATTTCCATGCAAATCTTATTTTTCTCAAATGTGTTGAATTTAACCAAATTAGGTACTTAACTCATTCATTAATTGAATTATCTTTATCATACAAAACCTACGGATTTGGAAATTCAAAAAATAAAAATTCTTAATCACATTGACTCATAACGTGATTCTATGGTAGATTCTTGATTGGGCAAAAGAAAAGTTTTACCAGATTAGAGTTTGAGTCTATAAATATATTCTGCTCCAAACCAGTTTTAGTTTTGTATTTGTTTGACAGTCAAGCCAAACCAAAACCAAAAAAACAAAGAATTGGAAACAAAGTTATAGTTATAATTCAATTAAGAAATTACGAAAAAATTGATTCTGACGGCTGTTGGCTGTACAGTAGGTAGACCAAAAAAGTATACCAAAGTAAGTGTTCAAGTCTGACATAACATAACATAAGTGTGAGTTTGCCTCGACAGAAAAGAAAACTTAAATATAAACCAAACCACAAGCACAACAGGATTCAAACATTAACGTAGGAAAAAAGGAAATGGTTTATTTCCTAGCTTTCTTTGCTTTACTTTCTCAAGCCAAGTCGAAGTGAAAGTCAAGTCAGTTTAAGAATAGAGTTACAGTACAGTTACAGTGTAGAGAAACTTATCTAAAAACCATAAACATTTGACATGAAAACGTTATCGTTATACTATACTCCTTCTTCACTTTCTCTATACTATATTTACTTTCACATTCATTTTCATGACTAAACAACATAACATTCTATTTTACGTTTGAATTGGAAGACGAGGAAAGGGTTGAATGAGTCTTAAGTTAACTGTAACTGTAAAATAACAATGTTTATATACGAGTACTATTTTGTATTTTTATTTTTTTAAGACGCTTTCTCTGTAAATATCCTTAAGGATTTGAAAAAAGTCGCAGTGCAATACCATAAAGGCAAAGGAATAGAAAAGTAAATCGGATACTTTTGTTTCGTATTCGTTTTCGTGCACGGTTCATTTAAGTACTGAATTAACATTAAGGATTTAAGGATGAAAGATTTACATTTATTGTATTCAAAAACTGCTATTTGATACCCTGACCTATTGTTTTACTTTCCTTACGGACATTTTGAAAGCTAGAATGACTATGACTTGACTTTTACTCTAAGAATTTGAGATTCAATGAAATCAATTTCACAAAATCTTGATTATTTTTTATACTTTTTGGCCTGTAATTTTCTGAAACATTAAGCATGAACAAGCAACATGAAGCACAAAGTTTAATGATTTAATTTAATTCTTCATTTTTCCAATGGAGCATCTACCACTACCATTCTGATCCTCGCTAATTAATTCCAAACTAATGAGCTTTACTACGAAGAAATTAATTGTTTAAGCATTTGGTAAAAGCGAATAGAAATTAAAAACTAGGTATTCCATCAACCGAAGAAAAGTCAGAGTCAGCTTTAGTTCAGTCAGGCAGGCTTCAAGTATAGGTAGACCACATTGCAAACGTCAAAGAAAAAACAATCCTGCATGAACGCTCATTCATTTCACATCATTCTTGATGAATTAAATTTAGATTCTAGGTACTTTCTACATTTCCTTTTGTTCTATTCCTACAGGGAAGATATATATGTGACTAGAATATCTACATTTTTTAAGCAAGCATGAGCAAGATGTAAGGACTTGTTACTTTTACTTATTCTTTTGTCATTTAGCAAGATATATCACATGAAATGCATCAATGCATGTACAAGAGTAGTAAAAAAAAACACACACAAAACTCACCGAGTTAGTAAAAGTAAAAGTCATGAAAAATACGTAATGCAATGCAAAGGAACAATCCACTACACTACTACAGTTACTTGGAAATTTAATTAATGAAATTGAATGACTCCAAAGAAAGAAGAAAAAAACGAAATAAAGAAAGTAAGAGTACATAAGTTTCTTTCTTTCGTTTTTTCTTATCCTATCAAATAGAGACAAAAAAAAAGACAAAAAAAGAACGTATATTACGTATTAAGTACTGTATTGTTCTAGTTCTAGTTGTTCAAACTAACCTTAAAAAAATACCAAATACCATGGTATAAACAACCTATAAAAAAATCCTAGCTTTCGATACAGTACAAAAAAGTACAATACAATGCAAGGCAACTATTTACAAGGAGAAAGTGAAAAAGAAAGTAAAAGTAATGGCAATGACAATGGTAAAAAGAACACTTTTAATTGATTCCAAGAATACAACTACAAAACTACAAGATGAAATACTTTGTGTTTGTACTTTGTAGTTTTAGTTTTGTTTCACTTTCTCCACGAGTCATGATGTTTTCACACGGTGAAAGCATGATGATTTGATGGATACTTTGGAAAAGTTTTCTTTTGTTTTTTATGTATGTGCTTTCTCATTCTTATTTTTTGTAATGTAATGTTATTTTATTACATTACATCACAATAATTTAATTTATTTCTTAATCCATTTCCTAAATTCCTACAAAATTTTGGTGAAAGTTCGAATTTCATATCTATATACACATACGTATTTTCTTCTCATTGTTCTAGACTTGAGAGAATGACAAAAACAAGGACAAGTTTTCTATCCAATCTTTTGTTGCCTACAAGAATAATAATGTAATTTGTGTTTTTGCCTTGGGCTACTGTTCTGCTGTCCTTTTCTCTTTTCGTTTGCGTTTTAAGCTTTTACTTTATCTAACATGTAAGAGAAAAACTAAAACTTCTGTGACGTAACCTGCCTCCAGGAAATCCAGAAAGGAAAGCAAGAATCTGGAAAAGAATGTCCATTTCTTATCTAGACTCCAGACAGATTTGAAGAATTCTAGAATTTGTCAAGAATATCATGTTTTGTGATTTTGACAATACATTTGCAATATAATAAAAAGCAGACGAAAATCCCACACACATTTACAATCACAGTCAGTCAAGTATTTCTTAAACCTTTTAGTGTAGTTGTGCTCATCCGAATCCACACAATCACATCTAACCAACCCAAAGCTAAATTTATAATCTATTTTTATTTTAGCTCGTTATAAATCATATTGGCACGTCGAGATGAGATGTTAAAAGGAGAAAGAAATAGTTGAGAAAAAAATATCTTTTTGAAGATAAATGGATTCTACAGTACTAGTATCGTTTCGTAATTTTTATCGTAGCGTAGCGTCACCGTGGTATTCGCTATGTATGGTTGACTACATTGATGTAAAGTAATGTATATGAAGTATGAGTATCTAAAAATCTATGGATTTCATTTTTCACACACACAGAACTAGAAATAGAAATAACTCTGACGATGTGGATTTTCCTTCAATTTTTTCTTACTATACATAAATGAAGTGTATATGAAAAAAAAAATGATTCATCCATATATATACACTAAAAAAAACTTTCACCATTCGCTTCGCTATGACTTTTACTCTAGAAAAAGCAAGCTACTTTTTACTAGGGTTTTTAGCCATGTGAAAAATACAAAATCACATTTCAATTTCAAAGGTTGACTTGACTTGAATATTTTGTTTTGTAATTGGAAACCGATTCATGGCAAAATTGTCCTCATTATCATAGTATAAACTAACCATGAAGAAAGGTTAATTAATTATTCATCATATCATATCATACGTATCACATAACAAACAAGCAAAAGGTTGCAGTTACATAAAACAGTTGCATGAAGCATGAATGAGGTTTTGTAATCCAATCCAATACAATATTGATGAGGTCATTTTCATTTATGAATTATGAACATGATTGAGTAAAATTTTTTGGAAATTGTGACTTACATGATAATATGATAAAATACAGCTTTAATTCCATGTGGCCTTTCCAAAAAATTATAAAGTTTTGCTTGAAGTTTACGATATCTTGCATCTCTTCGACTTGTTCTGTAAAGGAAAAAAAAAGAAAAAAAAATCCACAGTTGAAAGTACAGTAAAATTACATTTACATTTACATCAAGATCAAACGAAACAAAGTGAAAGTATATGTTGATTTAGCCTAAAATTCATCCACCTGAAGAAAATTCGATATGCATCGCATGAAAGAATGCATTAATTAGAGGGTAAAAGTACGAGTACAAAAAAGAAAGTACAAACAGGAGACACAGAGGTGTAAAATTATCATAGAGAATAGATGTCTAGATTTACTTTTTGCAATCTAATTAAGTTAAAGTTGAAGTTTTAAATCTAAAGGAGTAGTGCAGGTGTTGGATTACTTTGTTTTCAGTTACAAAAACATTTATTTGTATCCGATTACTCTACTCTACTCTAATACCTATTAAAGTTTTTTTTTTGAAGTGAAAGCAATCCCCACCCAAGTATGAAGCAAAAGTGTTTGAGTAAACACTTCAAAAATTTACTTTATTTTAAGCTTAAGGTAAAGAATTTTCACTCATAGTCTACTGCTCCTGTATGTATAATTCAATTTTATTCAACAACTAAAAATAAGGCATTGTAAATGTAAATCGTAATTCATGATCATTCATGGAGTGGATTTTTTGAGTTAAAAGAAAATACTTTTAATAAAAACAATACGCCTACTACTCTACTCTACTCCACCAGCCTGTTTTAGACAAAAGGAAACTAAAACTTGTCTTGACTTTCTCTCTAATTCAACTTCTTTGTGCCTATTATAGCTTAGCCTTGCCTTGACTGACTCAACCAAAAACCAACGAAATTTTGGAATTTCATTATCATTTGTAAATTGTAGAGTAGAAGTAGAGTAATGATTAATATATCAAGTTCAAGTGGTAAAAGACCAAAAAGAAAGCAGTAGAATGATTACTATTATTTTCTGCACGTGGATGAATTCGTGATAAAACCCACAGTCAGTGGAATTAAACTAAAAGCACAAAAAAAAATAAAACAACTGCACACAGAACAGAAGGATGAAAAAAAACTTAATCAGACCAAACCAAACCAACGAACCTGAGTCCTAAGGGTCGTCCAAGAAGACTTTTTCTTTGATGGATCAAAGAAGAAGAGCCTGAATTAAGTGGAATTGTAACTCCTCCAGAGGCCATCATCATATTTGAGCCTGATGAATCCATGGGACTAAAAATGATGAGTTCGTCCATTATTATTAAAAGTAAAGCCCAAAGTACCAAAGTATAAAGTACAAAGTAAATCGAATCGAACTCAAACAAAAAATAAAATGTTACTTGTTTATATGTTATGTTATTGGATTAGTTTCAATTCAATTTGGGTTGATGAAAACATAAACAAAAAAAAACAGGGCATTAAGGTGTGTATGGATGGGGGATGGGGGAAGGAATTGGTAAATCTTTTTACACAATAATAATAAATCAAAGAATTTTTTTTTGAGCCTTTGCTTTCAGCATTCAGCGTTTTGTTTCAATTTGATTTGAACGTCTTTCTTTCTTTCTTGAAAATTTGAAATTACTTAAGCTTTAAGCTTTTTTGTTGTGTTGTTTTTGATATTTTTTGTATTTGCGTTTGTTTTTAGGTATGCTTCCTCGTGGAAATTGCGGATTATTGTACGTATAAAAGCCATGCACAAAGTCTGGAAGGCAGTATTTTTTTGCAATCTGTATTCCACAATTCGAATTCTAAAAAAATAGGGACGTTTTTGGGTTAAAGTTAAAGATTTACAAGAAACAAGAATGAAAATTTGCGTTCTTGACTTGCAGAAATTTTCACAAAAATTTGGTGTTCAATTACAATTTCTAATGTAAAAGTGGAATACAAGAAATATACATAGACAAGAGAGTGCTTAAGCGTACATTTTTGTAAATTTTTACACACAATTTAAGCTGCTCTAAAATCTAAACTACATTGCATTTGCAACATAAGAATATTGCAGTTAGTTTCTTCGAATTTTTAGAAGTTTAGATAAATTATACACAGCTATAATAAATCAAAAGCTATCAATATAAATAGTGAAATATGATACGATAAGCTATTTTACCTATAAAACTATGCTATAAGCAAAAAAATCTTCAAAGTTCTGATCTAAATTAGAGGCCTAATAATAATTCAACGAACCATGAATTTAATGAGGACTTCAGAAGCACAATTTATTGTGTGTTGTGTTTCCTTCTTGGAGAAAATTTAAGGTAAAGTAGTTCCTTTGCGATATTTGTTGTTTGTAGGTATTTTGTACTGTAATGTTCGGTTTCTTTCCAGTTAATTTAACAAACTACAAGCTAGAATGATTAATTTGTTTTGATTTTATCCTTTAACGTTTTGAAAATAGATTTCTTGAGTTATTACCAAAACTGCAGGAGATTACTTGAACTTGATAGATTTTAATGGCAATGTTTTTTTTGTCTTGCCATTGCCAAACATCGACTTCTACTCAGGCTCATTTAAAACTAAACTTTTTATACCAAGTTTTAAAATATTATTCAAATTTTGCGTAATATTTAAGTGAAATAGTTTTTTTTTGTTTCTGGAAACAATTGATTGGATTGAAACGAACAAAAAATTCACACAACTTTGATCATAGTGTACTTTACAATTGCAATGAACAATTTATAATTACACAATCGTGTCTGGACGCTGAGCACAATAGTTGTGCTGTGCTTGATTGACCAACGATTTAATTTGTTTGTAGTTTGTAATTAAAAATAAAAATGAAACTTGAACTTCAATTTCTAAAACATTACAAAATTTCCTATTACAGAACAGGACAAGAGCCAATTCAGAATAGAATTTTGATTCCAAGAAAATATTACTCAATCAATCAATAGAATAGAACAATGCTTTGATTTAGAGGCTTTAGTCAAGCAAAGCAAATGAAAAGCTTTGTTGTGTAGGCAGGCAGGCATTATTGTGTTGTGTTAATGTTAATTGTTACAATGATTTCAATTTGTTAAGGACTTAATAAAATTTCTAAGAATTACAATTAGAATTATTAAAGCAAAAACGGATGATTATTCAAAATCTCACCATTCAGGGTCACCATCAGCGGCCAAAACCATATTTACTTTTAAGTAATCCGTTTTTAAATTGATGAATTGTTGAATTATAAGAATTTCTCAATACATACGTTACGAATTATGAATACACAAAAACAGCTTAGTAAATGTAGATTTCACTTTCACTATTTGTTATAAAAATTAACCCTAAATACGAGTATAATTATTACAAAGTTCTAGATCAAGATCAAAATCAAATTCTCTGATACGCATTGGAATTAAAAAATTAGAATCATTGCATGCAACTGCAAGTGCAATAGAAAAGTTGTGATTGTGATACTTCATATTACCGTTATTAAAAATCATAATCATGGAATATTATTTTTATTCCTGTTAACCTTAACGTATTTTAAAATTTCTTTAACAAGCATTAATTCATAATTGTTGAAAATTGAAATTGTAGCAATAATAATTCAAGTCTTGTTCCCATACTCCAGCTTCACCATCATTTTCATTATTCTCTAGAGCTTTAAAATTATCGTAATCATAATTTCAATAAATAATTTTCAGTATTCATCTAAAGGACATATTTTTTAAAATTTGATTGATGATTAATGATGATTTTTTAGTTGTTAATGAATGGAGATAACTTAAATATAATATTGTGCTAATTGTAATTCATAATTGTATTTTGTACAGAAGAGAAAGCCTAAACTTTTACTTTACTTTATTTCACGTTACGAGATGATTACGATTACGATTACAAAATACACTTTCACCCTAAATAATTGGTTTCTTTTTGGGTCTAGTTCTGTTCTACCTTTCCATTTACGTAAAGTTTTAAGAACAACAAACCAACAAACATTTACTCCGTTTCAAAGTTGGACAGTAAAATTACAAAACATCATTAAATTTTACTTAACAAAAGTATTTATGTAAATGTAAATGTTTCGCTTTACACTATTTAACTTAACTTTTTCAATACTTTTACTTCCGTTAAGTTTCTGTTTCTACACAATAAAAACTGGGGATGTTTGTTGTATTTTGTATGTTGATAAGTAGTACCGAAGTAGTGTAAACCGAATTTTCGAACTTAGAACACTAGTCTTAGAAATAGAACTAACATAACCAGAAAAAGCTTCTAAAAAAACTACCTAGAAGATAGTAGCACTAGATATTACAGAGAACGCTTGCGTTTTTCTCCAGTTAGTTTTTCGGTTCTTCTAAAAAATCAAATATAAAGTCTACCATGCATTCATGCAGCCAAGCCAAGCCAAGCCAAGCTAGCTGCAGCGTTGCGTTAGCTAGCGTGAAAATATTTTAGATTTTTTTTAGATGAGAATTTTAAGATGCTTCTAGCCTTCTAGCGTCTAGCCTAGCTATAGGTTTACCTTTATTTAAATTTTTTATGTATGTTAGGTTTGCATGTATGTACTAGTTACGGAATTACGGGTTTATTGTATTGTTAAGAAAAATTCTTTTGTAGTTTTTGTACGTCCTTTGCCCTGGGATTCTAGAATTCTAAGATACATTGCATGCATGGATGCAATGCAAGCATTCTATTCTATTCAAATTCTGCTCTGATTCTGATTGTATGTCTGTCTGTTTTTGTCTTGATTTCCTTATCCTTACCTTCCGGGTGTATTTGGTCGCAGTGTGGTGTGGTGACGGTGTGTATTTTGCATATAAAATTCGAAAAAAATATGAAGAATCTATTTTTTTAAATGCAGTTGAGCTGATTCAAACAAAATTCAAATGTAAAATACGTAGATGTCTATTCTGAATGAGTTCAAAAGCTCGGCTAAAGAAAGACATTCCATTTGCAATGAATTGTTTTGTTGTATCTGGATTCCTTAATTTCGCATTTTGATTTGATTTTAATCGTGGAAATGTACAAAATTCTACATAAAATGAAACTTATTTATGACCTGTAAACAATGCTTAAAAAGTTCAATCATATCAAAAAATTTCTTGATACATTTGACTAAACAATATGAATTTATCTTGGAATTTAGCAATATACATAAATTGTAAAACTATACATAATATTTCCGTTAACGTTTCGAATGTATCTATTCCAGAATCCAGACTCTCCAGCCTGTTGAAACCTGAAAGAACAGAAAATCCCAGTCTCTTAGTTTGTGGTAATAAGTTTAACATTTT
>JAQGCY010001069.1:0-12274 GCA_034700645.1 Xenylla mediterranea
CCGTAATGTTAAATTTTGCAACTTCCCCCACCTTATTGAGCCTTTGCGAAATAAACAAACTTAGTTCAGTTGCCATGCCTTGATCCATATTAAACTTTTGGTCCATCCATACCCAACATAAGTCATTGACATGTATTTCTACCATACATTATTTATATAGGATTAAATTAAAAATTAAAATTGGAACCCTATAGACTCTAAAGTCTGAATTTATGAGCTCATGAATTATTTCTTTGCTCCTTAGCATTCTTCAGGATCATAGTTATTATAACTTTGTACGTTTTATTTTAAATTCTTCAATCATAATAACAGAACTACTTATATTTTTCTACTACTATTAAATTAATGGCAGGGCTGGTATTTGCATAGCATAGGGCAGCACTATTTTCAAAATGGCACAAGAATTCAATTTTCATTTTAAATCTACAATTTACATGAAGTTGAACATAACTGGAAGATCATAGCTCCAATAAATTGGCATTCATGACTAAACAAATATAATGAATAGAGCAATACATAAAGCAAGCATACCTACTAGGGATAGAGATAATAATGTTTTAGTATAATTCCTACTTTTAATTTTACTTTTGCTAATGCTTACAATTTTGCTACGAGTGTTTTTAGTTCTTCGATTTCCATGAGAAATGTTATCTACATTAATTATTGCACCTTGATTAGCATCCGTATTATATTTAAAGCCTGCTGCTTCTGTTTCCAAATAACTACTCCTAATATCCTTCCTATAAAATGGATCACCATACAGTTGAGTACGATGATTTTTTAGATATTGTCAAGGGTTAAACTCTTTGAAATTAAACAAAACTTCTAATATTGTTCCAGTGCTCCATGCTTGTGCTGGACAACTTGCTTCACAGATTTTTCCATCTTTATTTGTTAATTCTGGCAGTGATCTCCATTGGCTTGTTTTCAGATGTTCATAATGTTTACTTATAATTTTTCGAGTTTCTGAGATCGCTGGTTGACCAAAGAAACGTAAACGAGCTCGCAGGTAGAATCCAATTGGCCAAAGCCATTCCTGCAAGAGACAATATGTGAATTATTTCAATCTCAAATAGAGTTAAAATAAAGCTGATTTTACCGGTCCTTGGTGATAGTTAAAACCACCAGCAGTCTTGTAATCCGAAGAATCAATGTTGTAATAATCTCCATTATAATTCCAATCAGACTCATCAAGGGTTCTCATACCCAAGGGACCTAATAGTTTGTCATGCACAGTATCAAGGGCTAATTTAGCATGCTCTCCCTTAAATAGTTCGGGAGCCACTACCATTGCCACAAGGAAATTAGGACGAAGTTGATAATCTCCAAACTTATTGGAAGCACCAAGAGTATCTTTGTAAATATTTCGATTGTTAACTAAGGGATCTGACGATGAAGCTGGGATGAAGAAGTGTGGTTCGAAATTCTCGTTGATTTTAGTGTACCAGTCTCCGTAGCTTAGTCGAATATCTGTAAAACACTAATGTAGTTCAATGGTTTTGAAGGGATTTGTAATTGTATACTCTAACCTTCAGATTTTTCGACAAATTTATATTGGAACTCAGGAGTGTCTGCCAACTTCTTCAGAACTGCAGCACATAACCCAATAATTTCAACTGAAGCTCCATCGCGAGGTGTAGCTGGAATTCCACGATTCCCACCAGCTGCACTACAACCCATTTTGTCCATCCATGTCCCACAATTAAATGCATTTCCTCCATGAATAAATCCAGTACTCAAATCTGTTTGGATATTAATATTAAATCCTTCATCTTTCATATGTGCATCTATTTGAGGTCCTGCATTCTCCTCACGAAAACTAATTCCACGGAAATGGTTCTGAATAGACAAATGAACTATGTCTTGAAGTTTCAGTACTCCTGATAGGGTTTGGACGTTTGCATTTAAAATTGCTACTCCATCTGGCACAATGTCAATATATTTTACAATCGCATAGAGCCACCACCATGTAGCATCCCGACAATTGTATCGACAATTTCCTTGGTTCATCAAGTTTGGAATTAGACCATTTTTCATTACCGAAGCATATGATAGAATGTGCTCTCTAAAATATAATATCATCATTTAACACAAATATATAACTGACCAAACCGAAGTTGAAAGTCTAGTACGTACTTTGCTTCCTCATATCTCTTCGTCAAAAGAAGCAATCCTGGAAATGCAATAAAAGTATCCCTTCCCCAATTTCTCATGTATCCAGTTGAAAAATGTGGTAAACCTACAATATTACAGTAAATAAATAAATTGCGAAGAATTCGGTAGAAATAGTTGGATACTTACCTGCACATAAAGAGTATGCAATATATGACTTGTCATTTCGAAAAAATGAGTAATTCTCTCCACCAGCCGGTAATGCGCCTCCTTCAGCAACTCCAACAAATTGTAGGGATGAAAGGGCAAGCAGCTTGGAGAATTCCCCATTACCAGTTACGTCCATCAAAGTAAACGCATGATTTATGCATACATTATAAACTTTTTTGAAAACTTGTTCAAAGTAGGTTGGAATCAAATATCTTGGCAGTTCTTTTACATTGTCGAAATATTTTCCAATATGAACGCCCAATTCATGAGTTTCCTCATTTTTTACAAGACGTCCAACAATGCACTCTGAAAAATGTGTCATAAATGCTTAGCGAATTTGTTTGGTTCCTCTTTTTAGTACAATTAGAATACTTACCCATTAACCAATTTCCATCTCTTAAATTCCCACAAATTGGATGTCCAAGATCATTGTTCACAGACACAGAGTCCAGTATGCTTGCAATTCCTTGGAGCCCAGCGTAAATTAAATCTCCAAAGTTCGGAATGCTATAAACACTTCCTTCCTCCTCTTTACAACGATAAAGCACATAGTTCAGAGATATCAAACTTAATTTTGATACAACTTCTAAAAGATCATCAGATTTGAGCAAGGTTGAAAGATTTCTTAAAGCCGATGCAGTGGTTTGAAATGGAACAGTTCTAAAGGACGAATTAGAATTTAGAATAGAGTTTTAAGATATTTCAAAAGTTCAATTCAGTCTTACTTAATTGCTACAACGTATCCAGGTTGAAGATTCTTAAAATTAACACAGCTTTTCTTGTTTTCTTTATAAACTTCGATAAACTTTGAGTTTTCAGGGCTTATGTTTTCCTTCCAATCCAACTCAGTATGTAATCCATTAATATAAACATCACTTTTTTCAAATTTTGTTGACTTTTCAATCAAACTTCCTTCAAAAACAACTTGAGTAATTTCACCTTCAACATTTATTCCTTTTATAGAAAACGGAGGTCGAACGAAATCCGCTGGTGGAAGTCCAAAGGCTGTGTAAGAAATTAAAACCATGGACTCTCGTGTAGTTGGATTTGAACGAGTTATGGAAACTACATCTGGATCCAATTGGTCGACGTATGTCTGAAAATATTACCAATGGTTTTAATTAATAGAAATTTCATTCAGGTTGAATTCTGTTAAGATATTACTTCGGAATATCCATTTTGTCCAAGGAATGAATGAACTTTATTCAGGGTTTTTCGTGCAAGTAGAATTCCATTCTTGAGGTTGATTTCCCCAACTGTTTGATTTGGGTTAGAAGTAAGGCTTGTGTAAAGACGACTTTCGTTGACCACATGAATCTAAATGTTTAACATTACTTTTATTAAGATTTTAAGCAAGACTGAAATGACAAGAAACTTGCATGCTGAGGAACCAAGTCATCGTATCCTCTGTTACTTCCAACAGCACAAGCACCAAATGAAACTAAAGCTGCAGTTGGTAGAACATCTTTAAAGCACCGTTTTTCAATTGGACTAGGATTGTCATGAGTTTGATCAAATAAAAGAGCATTTGCAATGGGTGGTGGAGCAGTATTCTCAAAGGCTCCTACAGGTTTACCACCAAATCTAAATAGTAATCTCCCTTGTTCGTGACTGCTCCAAGCTTGTTGAGCCTCTGTTGGATGCAGTAAGTAATTAACAATAGCTTCTTTTAGCTCTAAAAATCCTTAGATATATCACCTTACCTCGAATTAGAACATTGATTCCTAAATAATTCACGAAAACATTGTCTTTTGCATCAGAATTTGTAAATAGTTCTGCAACAACTAGTAGATTTGGTCTTTTTAAGCGAGCAGCATCTATCAAATACTCAGCAACATGTAGAGGTGTAGAATGACAGTTGTCAAGTCGTAGACCATGAAATGTTGATGCAACTAATTCCGTATATTCTCGCATGAGTGACCATAAAAATTGAGAATCTTCTGGTGAGCTGCCGTATCTGTGAATTACAAAAAAAATATCTGACATATTATTTTTTATTAATTCGAACCTGTAATACAAACCTTAGCTTTACACTATCTCCCCAAGCAATGAGCTCTCTTCTCAAATACACATTTGAATCTTCATCTGCAAAATTTCTCAAGGGATCATCATTCATCACCCAACCATTATGAGCCATTATATAAGGAGCAAGAGTGGGATCTAGAGCTACAGCTTCCGCAGGCTTGCCTTCTGGAAATCCATTGACTTCTTCAAAATACCTTGGAACTAAAGGCAAATTCTTAGTTACTTTGGGTACTCTAGGTCCTGAAGCTTGAATTCTTTCATATCGTATGCCAGCAATGATATTTTCAACTGCTGCATTCAAATGACTTTTGATAACCCGTTTAGTATTTTCATTCAGTTCTTCAACTTTCCAACGTGGTACACTTCTAATTTAGTTTAAAAAAAGCTACAGTAATTTACACCTCTAGCACCAAATCTAGCAAAATGTTTCATTACCCTCCAACTTTAGAACCAAATCGTTTATACGAATGGATAACTTTGGCTTCCTTTTCTCCACTTGGTGTGTCCAACCTGCAATCCTTTTCATTAATCATGTAAAACTCTTCCAGTCGCAATTCATGGATTCGTTCATGCAAAATTCCGCGTATGTTGTTCAAATGATCTTCGGAGTTTAAAGCCGACGGGACTCCACGATATGCCAATTTATCTTCAGCAACTTCTTCACTTAGACACACAAGTAATCTATCCAACAAATATGCTGGAACTAAGTGAGGGCAATTATCCAAGTTATAAGCCGATTCTGGGTGAGTTTTAAGCCAAGGTGTTTCGTTTGCTGTATGATTTAAAACAATGTCACAAAGTGATAGGATCTGAAAATTTATCCACATTAAAGTTTTGAACTAAGAATAACCTCTAGAAATTAACTTACACCCCACTCTTCCTGCATCATTTTTACGAAAAGTCCAAGTTCCTTCCAGGATACTTGTCCAAAGCTTGGGTTCAATTCCAATTGATTCAAGATGCTGTAACCGCTTTGACTCTTGCCTAGTGACTATAATTTACAAATGTTTAGAATTTAAAATTACATTAATGTTTTAAGGTACCTACTTGGACCGGAGTAAAATGTACAAAATTAAATCCAGTTTCCTTTGCAACATTTAGCCTTCCTTCCCAATCCTTGAATTTCCCCAGAAGTTTTGCCATGTAAGTGATCATACTAATTGAATCTAAGCTCAAATATTCTCCATTTCGAATTGTAAGATATGGATCCACAATAAATCGACCACCACCGGAAGGATTAGCCCTGAGAACAGAATATAATTGCTGATCAAGATATTTTTAAGGAAGTAAAACACAAGCAATGCCTTACAACTGATTCTTGGAATCACAAACATCAAAGTAAAAATGAAATGTTCCAGGAGATTTCACATGGAGTATTGTTGATGTTTCTTCATCAAAATTTTTATACGTGAATTGTAGTTCGTTGTAAACATTCCTTTGAAAGGCATCTTGTTCTCTAACAGTGTAATTTGTGTAGAGACGAATTTGGAAACCGTGGAGGTTGGGAGATAGGCGGAAGATTAGCCGAGTTCCTAGCATGACAATAATTAGAATTACGCAACAGTGTAAAACTCCCCAATTAACCGTGTTACCTGTTGGGATTTTATTGAGAATATCTTCACCCTGTTCTCCAAGTTTTAATAAGATTATTCTTGTTTCGGGAGTAGTTTTGGATGACATTTTGTATTGGATTTTTATTGTCCTAAAAAATCAGGCACAGAAAATTAATTTAAAGTGGTCGTTTATTGCAGGTGTATTGTTCAAAACCAAATGATGAATATAGAAGGTCATAATCGTGTTTAATTGAAAATCCAAAGATAGTGAGGATTTTTTTTATGGTCTGCTTAACAATATATTAAAGATGAAATTTCATACCTACTTTAAAGCTCAAGTTGTCTCGTTAAAGTTATGAAATGTTTAACTCTGGCATTGTTGGTCTCTCGCTCTTCTCTGCGTATGCTGCAGCTTCACTCCGTTTTTATTGTTGTCAAACTTTTGCTCTATCTAAATTCTAATGCGTACAAAAACGTCAATTTAATTTAGAAAATATTTTAGACGTCAACTTGAATACTAGAATATATGCCTATTCCCAGAAAGATGTGTTCAAGTCTGAGGAATAAGAGATCAGATGACAATGTTATCCAATCCTCTTCTATATAACTAGAAGGAATCTTGGCTTCTATAACTCTGGAGCTGGAACGGCACGGGCACGGCAGTCTGCATGAATATTGAAATCAAATGCCAAGTTATAAGTTTATCTGTCTTTATCCTCCTTAGTGTCCGCGTCCTTATTTGTTATTAGCAAAAAAACAATTTTTCCTGTTTACAAATGATGCTCTTGTAAGTAACGTAACGTAACGTTAATTGAAGCAAAGAATAACATTGACTTGAGTGAATGCTTCTTTTACATAATTAAATAGCTTTTAATCATGACAAGAGACACATTTATATAATTCCTTTTTATGACTAAGTACTTTGTTTTGTTAATTTGTAATTTGGACTGTCAACTATTGGGTATCTCGAGTTTGATTTGATTATATGAAAAGGACAAGGAGAATGAATTTTCTTTCTTATAACTCTAGTCGTCTGCAGATATATTTGCGTTGATTATAAATTTATGAATTATTATGACACATTCAGGGTTAAAAGATTAAACCCAATACCAATCTCAAAATGTCAGTTCTAAATCTAGTAGTGCAATTTGACTAGAAGTTTAAAGTTATACTTATACAACTAATACATATAATACATAATAAGCATGACGCATTTTTTTTGGAATGTCAATGTTTCAATATCGGTTATGCATACTACAATTACTCAAACGAATTCCAAAACAGCAAGCGTCAATTGACAACTAAGAACATGCCTTTGACTATGACATTCTCATATATTTAAAAAAAAACGAACTATAAAAATTTAATCATTATAATTAAATTCTTCCCTTTCCTTCTTGGTTTCTTATATTGGTTGGAGTATTTTTGAGTAACATAAAATTTATTGAAAAGAAATGAACAAATAGAAAAAATAATAATAATTTGTAAATGTAACACTAATCTATATCACTTGAGGTTGAGTTGAGCTACTATAAAGTCAAGTCCATAATTTGACTTTGAGTATCTATGTTGCTGGCCGATTCTTGATTGTTGATGATTTCATGGAGGCACAACAATGAAATCCCCGGAAAAGTTTTACAGTCCAGTGCCTGTAAGAATAAAAAGAAATTATATCAGTGATCAGTATATTGGGCCGTTTTTTTTCAATAAATAAATTTCCAGCACTTACATAGGGATTCCTCCAAAAGCAAAAGAAGCGATTGGAGTCAATGGATTTTCCCGGAAAAATTTTACAGTCCAGTGCCTGCAAGATTTAAAAAAATATATCAGTAATCAGCGATATATAGCGATATTTTATCAATAAATTCCTAGAACTTACATAAGGATTCCACCAAAGGCGAAAGAAGCGATTGGATTCAAAGGATCTCCTTGAGGCTTGAACATAGAGCTCGGTGGAGAAAGGGTGAATTTCTACATAGAGCATTAAATGCTTTAATTTGTTACATCCATTGAAGGAACTCCGTACACTGAATGCAACTTTACAGTTCTGAATGATGATTTCAACCAAGATTGAAATTGAAGAGGATTGATAATATTGGAACATAACTGCATCACTTAAGTCAACCTAAAGCCCAAATGTGTTAGGTTAGATTTACATTGAGTTAATTATTGTTTGGGGATTTCTAGTTTCTTTACCTTGAAAACGATTTTAAGAGCAAGGTAGAGAATCTTAAAAGAAATTCCATAGTGTGATCCACGAAAATTGGTGGTCCATATTGTCCCATTCATATTGTGATCCTGTTTAGTTATTCGGAAGGACGGCTGCGTATTTCCGTCTAAAAGTACTTCGGCATACAGATTCTCAGATTTATTGTTGTCAAATATAGTTTTACAGTTGTTGCCACTTGATCCGTATGACATTTTGGATAATTAATGAAATTCCAAGCAAATAAAACACCAAGTTATGAAAAAAGCACGGTGTAACCGCGTAAAATGTGAGTTTCGAACAAAAGAGCTGTATTCAGTTCAAGAGGCAATGTTGGAATGAGCTACTTGTTTGTCTTGAAAAGTGGCAAAGAACTGAACTATTGATTCCAAACTACGCTTTCAGAACTGGTTTCCATAGAAATAGGAAAAAATTGCAAAATCACGTCATTTAGGGTTTGAACGGGAATTTTCTCCACTGCTTGTTCATTTCCTCTAATCATGATCTCTGAGGAATCACATTTAAATGTGATCCTATGATCAATGAGTGAGCATTTCCATTCCAATTCTTCCATCTAAAAACTCAATTAGGACCAAGGAATAATATGGACCAACTTGATCAAGAGTTTGGTAAAATTACAACAACAATTCGTCAAAAGGAAACAATACTTAATACGAGACAAATAATTTTAAATGCTGTTTTGAATTAAAACTGATGTTAAAGAAAATACTTTTAATTCATTCTAGGAGTTTTCGCTGCTAGTCCAGTACTTCCGGTTTTAGGCCAAGTTGTAGCATTTGGGACTAAACCTGGACACTATGCAGGCTATGTTTACAGTGGTATGGGTTTTTCCTTCAATTTTATTATTATGATAAAATGACTTAATTTAAACAGTATTTACTTATAATTAGTTTATTCTTATTATTATCCTATTATTAAGTTGCATCCCATCGCCATCCCAAAAAAATTCTCGGAATGTTTAATACAATACGAGCTCATTCACGTTTTAAAGCATTCCAATTTCCTAAATCGTGTAATAGTTTAAAGTAATTTTAATATTTACATCATATTAAACAAATTATAACTGAACAATTCTGTTTATTTATCAGTCTAATCTAATTACTTCCATTATTTGATATTATCGCTAACAATGATTCGAGTCTCGGGCTGAACTACTGTTTAAATGTTCATGACTTCCATAAAGTACAGGATCTGTAAACAAAAACCAATCTGTAATTCAATCACTGGTTTTAAATAGTTTGCTTATTCATTGAATTAAAGTAAAAATTAAGAGAAGAAGCAAAATTGTAATTTCTAAATCTAGATGCAGAAAACATTTTTCAATGAATTTATTTGCATTGCAAATTCGGCAAGCAAAACCAGAAGCTTTACTTTTGCTACTACATACAAATTGGCATAGGTTTTCAAAAGTTAGATTTTGTCGGCGATAAGGAAAAGAAAGAAGATTGATGAATGAATGAAGAAAGAAAATTGTGATGATGATTGTTAGTAAAAGGGTTTTGGTTCACTTACTAATAATAATTACCTAATGAGTTGAGACCATAATGACTTTGGTACATGGAGGGTACGGAGCTACCAGATGTTGGAACGGAATGAGAAATTGGGATCCCTGAATTAAGTCCTTGGGATTGATGTTGGAGCTGACTAAAACCACTCATTGACACACCTGCTTGACTTAATTGTCCGGCTAATCCCACTGTAATCATCAAATTCAGAACCTCATGTTAAATTCAAAGATTTATGTGCAATATGTTTTATGAATTATTGCTCAGAACTTTATAGTTCAAAAGGAAAGCTGCTAAAAAAAAGTATTGTCATAGGAAAACCAGGAGAGTTCTACGCTAATGTTATCACGCCGCATCTTTGTTTTACTTTCAAAGAATTTAATTTAGTAACATTGCATTGTTCCTGTATTATTAATCAGATACAGATTTATTTGACGTCTTACCAGCTGCATTCATTGAAGCCACACTCCACCGTCCATCTGAACCTCCAAACATACTTGATGGAGAGCACATATCCGACACAGATCCAAAAGGTGGTAATCCATGAGATGGTAACAATGCTCCAGGCGTTCTAAATACATTAGTTGTCTTCTTTCGCTTCTTCCATTTAGCTCTTCTATTTTGAAACCATACCTATTACAAGTGCAAAAGTAAAACAATTCATAAAGAAGTTAATATTTGTATTTTAAATACCTAAGCTTATGCTGTGCTATGACAAATTGTAATGAAGGTAAGTAAAAGTAAGCCAATATTAAATTTTAGCACTTGAATTTGAATATGTTTTCAATGAAATGAATAAGTCGTTTGTATTCATGGAATAAAGTTCCATGAATGAAAGTTTGGGTAATAGTAATATTAAGAACATTATTGGGGAAAGTAAAATTGCTTTTTTTTTCTGGTCTGGATTTAGGCTTTTCTTTTCTAAATATTATGATGTAGGTGTGTAGTGTGGGTCTGTAACAATGTATAATAATGTTTTGTGGTCTTTCTCCGTGTCTAGATACATTAAAACTACCATTTTATTTTCCATCGCCTTCCTTTTGGCACTCTATAAACTTTAAGCTGTAATGGGTAATAATACTCAGCCAAGTGATTTGTCGCCTTTATGCTAGTTTAGTTTAGTTTTGTTTTGTTTCCTTTTATCCCTTACACGAACACCCTTCTTCATTCATATGATCCTAGAAAGAAAACTCAACTTCTGATACTGGTTCTGGTTGTAGAGGATTTTTTTTTTGAAGATTAAGTTTGTTATTATAAAACATAATTTTGTGTTTATATATTACATAGATTAGTGTTTAGGGATCCTGAATGAAACTTGAGCAGACTTTCAATAATTAAAGACCTTTCATGGTAGTTTGGTACGTAGTAGTCTCTTGTTTAGCTCTTGGGCTTCCGCTTTCACAATAGTTAGGATGAATGAATTCACTTGTTAGTCAAGCATGAGAATTCGAAAGTTAAGGCACTACTGTTTACTGTTGTGCCACGCTACATACAACTCCTGAATAAATTATTAGACTATCATATCAACTGACTCAATGGATTTTCTAACAGTGTTAAATCTCGGCACATTGGCAAAAAAAAACCTTGGAAAAGAGCAAGCTGAAGCTTTCACTTCATTCAGAATCAGAACAAAAGCATTCCAGACTCTCTTTCTCTCTTTCCCCTAGAAAAATACACACATACGGAATAAAACCGCAAGGGAATTCATTGGTTTTAGGAATTCTTTTTTTTCTTTCACTTGACTTTCAAACCACATTAAATCAAGGGATCCACATCCAGGGAAAAAGTCAAACAATAATGAGTTTTTAGAGTTTTTAAATGACATAAAAAGAGCATTAGCAATTACATAGAAATTTCAACAATTCCTTTTTGCTTTTTGTGACTTTTTTCCCCTAATGTATTTAGTGTTTTGAATGAATGGGTTTTATTGTCAGCTATGCACATTCGAGAGTAGGTTTCTTTATACTACTTTGAATCAAACAAAATGAAACAATTTTCTGCACCAGTCTGTAATTATTAATAGATGCATACACGTAGCGTAGGTGAGGTCTTTATCAAAGCATTAAAAAAATTTCTTTTGTTTACAGATGACTTTGGTTGGTCTTAAAAAAATTTGTATTGACATTTACGTAAAGAAACAACAGTAAGAAACTCTATTGTACTACCAAAATAAAAGTTGTAATGCATGTATTGGAAGTCTTCGTTGGAAAAGGAAGGAGTGGGTATGATTTTTGACACATTGTTGGGAAAATATATTAATATCAACAATCATATCATACTTAAACTTGTAGGAAGGAATAAAATGAAATGAACCACACAGACACAAAGTTTTTTTATCCTATAAAAAACTTTATACAATTGAAATGAAATGATAGATAGAGAATAGAGATGTGACTTTAAAAAAGTTCACAGGTGGGGAAACAGGTTGTCAGATTCAGTTTTAGATATGTGTGATATACTGGGTCTCAAACATCCTTCTTAGATATAATATTATGAGTATCTGTAGAAGGCTTCCGACAAATCAACAAAATTCAAAATTTGTATACAGAGCTTTTCTATACACTACATCCTACATACTAATTCAATAGACGACCGTGTAGCGGTCACGGTGGTGGTGGTGGTGAAGCCTCTGTAGAAAAGTA
>JAQGCY010001070.1:0-12272 GCA_034700645.1 Xenylla mediterranea
ATTTGCGTGAAAAACTTGAACAATAGAACCATGCTATAATTTTACGGTTAGGGTTGAGCTTTTCCGAGCTGAGCCGAGCCGATCCAAGCTTTGGTATAATAAAATAAAGTGAGCCGAGTCTGAGCTGAGCCTTTGGACACACGATCTGAGCTGAATTGAGCTTTGGTTCAAATTCAAATACCGATCCGAGCCGAGTCGAGCTTTGGAAAAACTCGATTTTGCTCAACTCTAGTGACAACGGAGTACTACGGATGGGGAAAAAGCTTGGAGCTAAATAGCTATTTCCGATTTTCAATCTAACAAATGAAACACGTAGAATTTATTCTCTTTGTTTGTAAAGTTGTAACATTGTATGCACTTTTACTTTGTACTTTCTATGTATAAGTCTGCCCAAAGGTGTTTTTTGACATCCAAAAACAAAAACAACATCCATGACATCTTATCAAAGTGAACAAAAACAGGAAGCTTGAAACTCTAGACTAGACCAACAAACATGCATAAAATAATAATGCATGTTTTAAGTGCAACTCAACTATACAAAATTATAAGAAAGACTCTTTTCCACTGATCAGTTTCTTTTCATTAAAGAGTTGAGGTTCCATTCAAATTTTAAAAATAGTATTGTCAATTCTCATTTATTTTCCAAGTCAATTCGTTTTTTGGCTGTTTTCCCAAATTGATCATTAAAACCTTATTAGTAGGGCAAATCCATTATCATAAATGAACCAATAGTAAAACTCCAAATTAGCTTACTTTTAAAAAGAGAAAGCAACTTTTCCACTTCATAACTTTTTCTAATCCATACTAATTGCTTTTTCTTTTATAAAATTGTGAAAACTCAAGCTATAGTTATGCTTTGCTAATGAGTTCTTGGATCTTGGCTTGGTTTTTTTTGTAATGTTACATATTATTTATAGAAAGTTCACGCTTTTTTCATATTCAACATAGTTGCAAAAATACCTCTGCAACATGAACCTTTAATGCATGAACAATCCATAGAACTAATTTTGTAATTTTTTGCCTGATTCGGAAAAATCAAATCCGTCCCGTTTGTGATACCATGAGTAGACGTCCTTAAATGATTCAGTAAACATTGAAAATCAAACTCAAAGCCTTATTTAAAAATGTGTATCCTTAAAATTTAATATTATTTGAGCAGTTTAACTAACCGTTTCGTTTTTACATATGTACAAGTACAAGGAAGGATTCATTATAATCAGAGATCTGTCAAATCACAAATCAAGAAAAAGGTAAAGAAAGCTACATGAATAATACATACGGGGTGTGGTAACGATAACGCACAAAAAATGCAGGGATTTCTTGATTCAGAAAGTAAAAACTGAAAACTTGGTAGACAAGAGAAACTACACATACAGAAATTTAAAGTAATTCAAATTCGACGATATTTTCATCATCTCTCAAGTTAAGCTAGTTAGCCTTTGTTTATTACACATGCAGATCAGTATATCAGTAAATTAAAAAAAGCAGAGAATCCAAATTTCTTTCTTACTTTAGTGTTACTATACAAAAAAATTTTTTATATTGCTCCACCATCTGCTTTTCATCATTTGAATAATGGATTAATTTTATAACTTAACTTTCTCTTGCCAAATAAACAAGACATAGACAAGACTACAGTTAATTTTATGTCAATTTCCATTCTTCAAACTTTGAAGTCAGCTACCATATACGTAGACGTAGAGATACGTAGGATAAGATAAAGTTCTCCAATTTTATATTAGGAAAATAAAGTTTGATCAAGTAATGTCCTCAGCCAAAAACTTAAATTAAATTTAAGTATTCTTTTCTTGCATACATACATACGAGTATTCTATGATGATGATAATATGCATCAATTTGACAAACTAGACGGATTTTTTTGGTGAGAAATTCCATGAAATATGCGTAGATGAATTCATTCAACGAAATGCATTTTGCTTTCTCCCACTTTCCCTTGTTCCAGTTCCAGTAAAGGCAATGCTGAAGCTCGTTAGTTTTACTCTGTTCATGGTAGAAAGAGGGGTTGGATTAGAATTTCGGAACTTGATTGCTACTGTTTCTTACAAATTTAACTAAATTATTATATCATTTAATCTTCGTCTAACAACAGTATAACTTCAAAAATCTGGTGCAACACGCTTTTTTTCCTTCAAACATTGATATAATTGTGCTAATTGTTGAATAAAATTGTAAACAAGAAATTGTGCAGTTAAACTACAAGCAAAGTTACTCTACATATTAAAAGAAATCAAATTATCTGTTTAAACTTTTATTGCATAATTTTGGTCTCCTGAGATTTAAATTCCAAAACCACTATTGTAAATAAAATTCCTTTTTCAATCATCTACTTTCAACTAACTTCATTTTACATAAGCACTTATGCGTTACGCAGTGGAGAAAAAAAGTAAAAACTAAGTAAAAACTTTCCCCTTGTTCATGTTGTGCTACTTTTGTGGTTTTGAAACTTTGACTACAATATACTTTTCGATGTTGCCAGAAATGCTCTTATTTGAGCTTTAGTGTTCAGTGAGTTCTACACAAGTAAATTAAAAGTACTTATTTAATATTACATTAAAGTTTATAGAAATTCGAAACTTTGGTAGATACTAATGCGTTTTTTAACTAATGTGTGTAGGCAGATTTCGTTTAAAACATTAAGAATCAAATCTGGTTAACTGAAAATAAAAATCTAGAAATTGTGTAAATGGAACAATTTCCCACCTACAAATATTTCTAGCAAAATACAATTTTCCTTTCGGAGCAATCAAGACAACTTTCGACGTTTTATAAAGCAACACGCATTTTAAACATTCCCCTTTTGTTTACCAAAAGTCTTACATATTAAAAAAGTGAAAAGCACAACCTAAATATTAATCTTAATATCTCGCTTTGATGTCTGAACTATAAAGAAAAGTACCTCCTAAGGTAGAATATGTAAACAGTGCAGGAAAAAACATTAGTTGTTTACTGTATGCGTGAAAGTGAAGATATGAAAAAAGCTACATTTTGGTTTCATTATTATAACCACAAAAATTCAAAAGAGGAAACATTCGGCAGATTAAAAAATAAAAAGGCTTGGTTTAGACACAGAACTCATCAAAAGATTCATACAATTTTTTGTTATGACTGACTAAATTACATTATTATCCTTTCTTCTTTTCCCTTTCAACTTTCACTTGAATTGGACCGTTGAGAAATTCCATAACCACAACTGCAACATTGTTATACTTGTACGCAACTTACAGTAAAAGCAAATTCTTTTGTGCTTGTTATTATTATTATTATTATTGTTATATGGAATAGTAAATATAACTACGTACCGAAGAATCAGACAATTTGTCTTCTTGTGAGCTTGTTTGTGTCTGCTCATAAAAATATTGTACGTGTCAAGTGTTAGTATTATTGGAAAAGCTGTCAAAATTTTTTTCGAGCTAACGAGAATCGATCCATCATGGATTTTGTTAAACCAACAGGTAAAAGCTGTAAAACCGTAAGTTTTCTGTTTATTGTCATAGTCATATATTAATCATCCTCTCTACAAAAGCATTACAGACATAACATCAAAATATTCGAATTTCGATATTTCTTATTATACTTTCCGAAATTCCTAGCTCAATCAATCATACTTATGTTTATATAAAATTGATCGATTAGAATAAAGAGGAGTGTAATAGGGGAAATTAAAATTGCTTAATTTAATGGGTTTATTTTTACGGTTGGAAAAATTTCAAGAGCGTCATTAAATAACTTGTCATTGTCTGTGGAAAACTTTCAAGCTTTTTATAAATCATTCCACATAATTTTGGATAATTAATGAACAGTAAAAGGCAGTTTGGTTTTTTGCATTTTTTACAGGTAACCACAAACCATTAATTATGAAAGTCAGGACGAAGAGACAAGGGATGGAAAACCATGATGAAGACTATGATTATTATAACCATCAATATTCTCATCAAGATCATCAAAATATCCCAATTCAAGGAGGCTCAAAAAATTCCAGACACATTTTTACTGACAATAGACAATACATTCCAAATGATAACTCATACTTATCCTCCTCATCCGCTGACAATAAACTTTATGAATATGATTATACAAATATTGAACCGCCACCACCATATTACAATGATACATTTCAATCAATAAATATGACAAATAATACTGAAATCGGACATACACTCCATGTAAAGGGTGCAGAAGTTGTAATTGTTCTATTGGTACTATTATTATGGGTTGGGGCAATTGCCCTATTTTTTCATCGATGGGGTAAAATTCGGATGCTAGAACCATATCAACCAAAATTTTGTGAGGCTCATCGACTCTCTTGTCCAATGGCTGAAATTGATGGGGTTTATCCGGTAAGATTAACATCAGCATTTAAAATTTAAACAGATTTAAATACTGAATTTTGTCTTATCGTTATATTTCCTACAGCGATCTCATTCCAGAGACTTATCACCTCACTTTGCCAAATGCAATTATCATGGAATTGGGATCAGAGGCAGTATTGGTGGATTTGGACCTGGAACATCTGGATTAGCTCCCGGTAATTTTGCTAATGGTACCAATAATCGTCCAAGGCAAAATTCCGTTTTTGTCACTTCTGTCTACTCAACTGGAATGGCAATTAATGGATCACTTTTTAAAAATGCATCAAGGAGAACTAAATCTGCCCTTGATCTCTCAACATTAGTACTATCAGAAGAATTTCAGGAAAATGTCAGAAGAAATTCTAAAAATTCTGTAACGCATTTGTAGTTTGCTACATTATGTCAGATTGAAAGAACGAAACAATGTAAAAGTACTCATACTTTTCGTACTTCGGTTGTTCTAACGAATTTTTAACTTTACCTGATAAAACCTTGCCAAAAATTTTACTAGCAATATATACAGACTAATTGTAAATTATAGATTTCGTTTTGATAGTGCTATACTACCTTTACCAGTTACCACATGCTTTTTCCTTGTAATTTAGCTAATTCTATTCTGCCAATGGACAGTTGAATAAAGATAGCTAGCTTGTAGATGAGTAAAATTGTGCTTACTGTACCTACATGATAATGTATATTTTTGTAAAGGTTCGGAAAAATTAGAATTGATTACACACTGTCACTGAATTTCTTCAGCATTACATAATAATTTTACGAAGATTTTACAGTAGCTTTAATATGGATGTACAATTATTTGATCAGATTCTTCATAAATTAATCCTTATAAATTCCGTCAGTAAATCACAAACCTATACCTAAACTTTAAAATGCAATAAATCTTCAACAATAATGGTTTTTACCGAAAACTTGTACTAATTACTCCTGACAACTTCATTTGCCGATGAAGAGGAGTTTCATCAAATCTCGCTTTCTCTGGATTTATCGTGATTCAATTTAGCAAATGGTTTAACATCAAATTCTTAATCTTAAGAATTTCCAATTGCTGACTCATCCATATTTTGCATTATCCCAATTCAAAGGAATTCATTTCATTGCCAATGCTGAATTTAAATGACCTTGACCATAAAACTAAATAAAAGTAATCATGAACTTTTAGTTTTGGAAGTTCGAACATATTGAGCCATGAGCATAAAATTTACACTTAAGTTTCCTTTCTCACTCCGTTGAACTATAGTACTATGTGAAATAAAGGATTTCACTATCTTAAAAAGAAATGATTTTATACTCCAGGCCAGATGTAGGCAACGGCAAGACTTTCTCCAGTTCCACTACATTACTTCCAATAGATTGAGCACAGTATTTATACAATCTGGAAAAACGAAATAAGACGTAAAATGTCAATCCAATATTTCACCACTACAAATAAGTAAAGCTGGTAAGATTGACTGATTTATTATGCTATGTAAAAATCTAAATTAACAAAGTTTTATATTTTTTTCTATTTAAAATTAATTCCTGCTCTGGGCAATTTTTTTAAACGAACAGTTGAACCCCAATACAAACAAAAATTCTATAACATAGCGATTTATTGTTCTCTGTGCAGAATTGGTTCATTATGATTAATTTAGTTGATCATAATTTTAAACAGGCTGTCGCATAATAACTGAACCATCTAGCCTCAAACAATAACCGGGCTTTTCATTGATCTAGATGAATTATTAAACACAAAGAAGAGGAATAAAATGCATTGACTAGCACGTGTATAAAATTAATGTGCAGAATAATGAAATGCAATTAAAATGTTGTTCATTGAAATGGAAATTGTTCATAAAAAATATTAAGCATCCTCTTCTTCTGAAAACAAAGAGCATCTATGAATCTTTACTTAAATGTAATCAGATAGAATGAAATGAAAAAATCAAACCCTAGTCAAATTTGGCCTCAAATCTCAACAAAAAATACATATGGTAAGAAATATGCAACTTCAAGTGTATAGCATTTTCGTTTCATCCTCTTGAGAAAAAAAAAACTGGATATCGGCTATGTTATTGTTAACACAAAATTTTTTGTTTTGAAGCACAAGACAATGGAAATTATTTTAGTTTAAATGGATAGAATAGAATTTACTATAACACAAAAGACTACCTATTTTTTGGAATTACCTTGAAACATAATTATACAACAAACTAGCTTAAGAAGAACTCTGCCTGTAAAAAATATTTTTAGGTTGACTCTGTTTCGGATTACAGTATAGTAGAACTATCAAAAATGAGTCATTTTTAATTAAATAATTTCATTAATTAATTTCAAAATTAAATAAAATTTTTACATATACTAAATAGTAAAGAAAATCTTAAATTATTGATTTATTAATTATTGGCGTCACATTCTTTACAAATCTTTTAGATTTAGTTCATATTTCCAAAGAGAATTTAGTCAAAAAAAATTTAAGTCTGCTATTGTTGTAGTGGTTGATTATAGTTGTAAGCAGGCTGCTGCATTACCACTGGACCTTGTCTCAATTCTGTATCCCGAGTATCCTCTTTACCAATAAATGTACAAGCTAAAAATTCAAACAAATGAATTATGGTACTACGTTCAAATAAAAGAAGAGATCTAAATTTTCAGTTCAAATATTGGAATCAAATTACCATGAATACTTGCTGGTATCCAACAAAGCAATCCCAACAAATAATTTATGCAGCAATCAGCTCCAATACCTCTCTTTACACAAACGTAACAACAAGGACAACAACATGCACAAATATATTCACACATTCTGGACTGGATCAATAAAAATTTGTAATTGTAATTTGTGTTTAATCAAATTTTGTCAAAAAATTGAAACCACTAAAAGGTGGAATGTTGGGTGAGGCTAAAAGAAAATATGGAGTCAGAGAAGAAGTTACATTTCTCAATGGCGAAGACGATGAGATTGATTCTGATTTCCCATAGACACAAAAGCATAGCATCTTTGAGCTTAGAATCACTTACAATTACCAGAATATTATTTCTTTAGATTCTATTTATAGAGATTATAGGGGACATGATAAATAAAATAGAGGGATATGGGTAGTAGTAGGTAATTTTATGCACAGTCTAATGAAATGCAATGAAAATTTTTGTTGGGTTGTTGTAGAGCAAAAAATATTGCATCATGTTCTCAAAATATCTGTGTCTGAATCTATACTCGGTTGCATTAAGTACTTGGCATTTGCATGCAGCAAGAATGAAATAACAAATCAAATCCCTAGCAAAATTTAGTAGCCTCAACGAACAAATATTGTAAATGATTCAACCTTTGAACTACTGTGAATAAACAAAGGCATTGTTGCATAATCAAATTCATTTCATTGTATTCAACAAATTGTATGTTGAGCACTTCGGCATAAGGTAAAGTGTTTAAGTGTAGTATGGATTGAATTCGTCTTGACAGCAAAGAGACAGTTTAAAGCTTTAGAATTTTAACCTTGTAACTGTGAGTGAAGAAGATTCATGAATATGCTTATAATTGTATGCGATAGCGTAGCACAATCGTATAATTTTTCATAAACCATAAAATGTGATATGAATATTGATATATAAAAATTCTTGACGCATATTATTAGCTTACTTTCATTTCTTCTATGCAGATTTTGGAAAACAAAATACTGCACAACGTGAAATACCGACTTAGGCACAAATATTTTATAATAATTGTGTTTATAAAAATAAAATACAAATTTAAATACATTATTCCCAGTTGTTATGTTTAGTTAGAAAGTATTAACCCAAAAATTCCATAAGAGAAGTGAAACGTTGCGAAAGTGCAAATGAGCTGTACTTGTAGACGTCATTTTTTGTAATGAAACCTTTCTTTCTCTAAGAATTTAAACTGAAGTCGTTTTTTTGTTTGCTCTTTCTCTATTTTTTGGCAAATTCCATCATTAGGAATGAAAACCTTTTATTAAGCCATATTATTAATGGGTATTTTTTCCTTTAGAAAGAGAAAGTAAGCAAATTTTCCACTCCATTATTTTTTCCTAATGCATACTTAATTTCTTTCAGGTTTAGAAAAAAATAGAACCTGATTTCGTGCTGGATCTCAATTTTTGGCTCTGTTGGTGAAAATTATAAATTACTTCGACTTTGTCTTTTATGCCATCAATTTACTTGAAGTAAGAATGCGAAATCACTGTAAAATTATAGAAAAAAAATTAAACAAAAAATCATACGTAGTTTAAAACTTAATTTTTTTCTTTAACCAAAAAATAAAATCTAATGCTTCTTGCAGTTGGTTGAGCTCCGTGAAATAGACGGTTTTACAATCTTAAAATGAAATGTTTTAAGTACCAAATGGAGGCAAGACTTTCTTTCAGTAGATTAAGCACAGTATTTATACAAACTGGAACAACGAAACAAGACAGATAAACCCAATAAAATACTTCACGACTAAGCAAAATCACACCATTGTTGACATTGTAGAAATTTATGTGTTTGAACAATTTCTTTTAAACGTATGTTAGAGAGTTAATGCTGAGATTTATTATGCTGGACGGGGATTTTGTGGATCGGAATTAGTTTTAAGTTAATGCGATAAAACAACTTTTGTCGAAAGTTTTAAGCAAAGCTAAAAGTATTACAAGAATTTTTTTCCCAAATTTAACAAACTGATTTTGGATTTTGAGCAAAAATTCATTAAAAATTAATACCTCTATAAAAACAACAGAGAGAAAATAGTGATGTAAAGATTAACAGAACATTTTTTGCTTTGTAAAACAAGAAATGGAAATCTTGATCTTTAGTTCTTCTGAATAATTCATTGTATCTATTTTCCCAAGACATTGCCAGCCAAAATTAAGTACAGAGCTCTAAAGAAATGGCCCAGTTTATATTACGCCGAACTAATAGTAAAAAGCCCTCGGCAACAGTCATTTTCGTTTCCATTTAATAATTTACATCAACTACAATAACTCGCTGGTACAGTACGAAGGAGTAAAGCAAAGAATAATAGGTTTTACTCGTATCTCTCCAAGGTATACAATAATATTATACAAAAAGCAAAACAAAATGTTTCTTAACTCATCAACTCATGTTAATTCAATTTTTCTCCATGCTATGCTTCTATTTTCTTTGAAAATTATTCTTGTTCCAAAAATTGTATCAAAAACTTAACCTCTCATGGGAAATAGAAAAGACTGGGATTTCTTATTCTTAAAGTTTTACATAAACTTTTATCTTTGATTCAAAAATGATGTAAAGTTGGGAGTTCGAGTTGGCAGAACTTTTTTTGAATCTCCATAAACTCAATCAGAATAGCAAAGATAACAAAATAAGAAAAAAGTATAGTGATTTGAAATTTGGATTCAGTACATCGATCTGATCATAAAGAACCAAAACTTTGTAATTGACATTGATAGTTCAAAATTAGCCTATTCATTCATAATCGTGGGAAACACAACACAACTTCTGGAGACTTAATATTTCGAGATTCTACTGCTAAGTATTCACGCAAAGTTCCTTTCTCTTTTACTGTACATATAATAAAGTTTTGTGGATGCTAAGTAAGACTTAAGAAACTTATTTTGTTCCTTAAGCAGAACACAAAGTATTAAGTTCAAGCGCAAAGGCTTAAGTTCATTGTCAAAATAATCTCTTTAATTTTAATGTATAGTTGTATTTTCCGCCGTTTTGAAATTTTGAAGTCAGTCATCACAATAAAACAAAACTTCACGCGGTAATATTTCGGGATATTAATCCCCGAAAATGAATGAGAAGAATTTTAATAGTTCATATCTTCGCTCCACAAGGTTGAGAAGCATCATCATTTTCAAGTTCAATTCTTAAAAGCAGATGTAGGTAGTTTTTACTTTTGCTGAACATATGCATTGATTATGTGTTTCAAGTATTGTAGAAGAATACGCTGCTTGTCCGGTGACTCACAATGTTTATTTCACGTCGTAATAAAGGATTAAACTGTACTTAACGAACCTTAGAAACTTCTCGATACGGACCGTTGCACTAGACGTTTTGAAAAATTTATCACCACTGAACCATAGAGCTTAGCCAAAAATTTCTTCCTGTTTTCCAGCCTGATAAATTGTCCCTATTTGTTTTGTTGATGATAGTGATGCGTATCAAACATTGTATTGACTTGACATATTAAAAGGGAGAAAGTTGGCGTAAGTTTTCTCTTGCTTGTATTGTATTGTATCTATTGGAATGGAAAGTATTCTATTTAGCTTCAAGCTGTGTCACTCAATTCTCTGAGGAATTTACTTTCACTCTTTCTCTACGCAGTTAAGTCCTTGTACTTGTACTCCTATTCACTTCACTCACTTTGATAGAAAGTGGATTTAGAAGTAATAATTGACAGGCCACACGCATTTATCCACCTATTTTTGCTGTGTCTTCCCATAACGGCATGGAAACCGTAGCGTTGTTTACAACCCGAAGGTTTCTATGCCTGGAAGGCATAGTATTGCATTTACCCTTCCTTGTTGGGTTCACATCAATTTTTCGACCCCAAGGAGTCGTTTTTTCGACTTGGTGTCTATTACGGTTCGGCTAACTTGTTACGTGCGGCATCAAGCCCCCTTGTCAGATTGCAAAATTTTCCATTGGGTAAAAAGTTATAGCGTTTTTAAAAATTTGAGCTCATTTTAGGCAGGGTTAAAGGTGCGCTAGGGTGTGCTCTCTTCAGAATCTAATGCGGTACATCCTCATCTTTATTTAAAGCGTTAAAAATCCGAAATCGGTACAGAAGTTTTTGAGATATCGCATTTTTAGTGGACCAACCTCTTTATTCAATCAGTTAGCGTTATCAATGCTAATAGTATGGGAAATATTGGCAATATACCTGCACCTGAACGGAATGGCACAGCAAGCTTTAAACGACTTTAGTGTTTTCATATTTTGGCTTGGCGTTTCTCTCAAAAAGGAAGTGTTGCCCTACTTGTTGTTGTTAGTTTAATGTTTGTCTACTCTACACTTTCACTATTTTATTTACACTTTTTGTACAAAATGTTATGTTGTTTCTACATAAAATACGTATCTTTGATTTCATCTACTAAATTCTAATTCAGCTAAATTATATATAGTTAGAACCTAGTGAATCTAATGAAAAAATAATGCTCATGATCATTTATTTCGGAATAATAGACTTTTAGGATCGTTTGTGTTAAGTTTAATTTAAAATCAAGCCAATTGTGTAGTATACAATAGCATTTCTTGATACTTAAGAAAAAACCAATAAGCCATTCAGTTGTTTTTTATTTCATTCATTTGCTCCGTTTTATGGCAATTTGGTAAATCTGATCATTAAAATTGTATCCTTGACATAATTGGTCATTATCATTAATGGAATTTTGGGCCGAAGTCGTTGTGATAATCCAATCTGCTGTAAATAATTCAAAGAAACGAAAGAGAATGAGAAAGTTTGTTTCGCCTTCTTACTGGAAAAAGTAGCTTGGAATGGCTTAAAATAAAGTTTTAGTTTCTAGTAAAAAATTTTAGCCTCAAAATAATAGCAAGTCAATAATTTAAAACAATTGGTTTGAAATTATGCATTAAACTTCCAGGAATTTATTCTAGATTCGATACTCAGGTCATATTTGTATGTGAAAATAATGCCTTATTGTTAATATATCGAACGAGCATTGCTTTATCTCATCCCGGTTCGTAAACAAGCAGTAGTTTAAACTTTGAAATTCTAGAAAGTTCTTTATTCTAATAAAAGATAATAGTTGGTTCTGCTATTTATTTTGATTAAAACGCAATCATTATCGAAGTTCCGGTGTACTCGTCATTCCTAGTTTATATGTATAAAACTAGAACCCGGCAAAGCTCGCTTTGCCTCTTTGTTAGTGGTCGACGTCAAAGCTCGGCCGGGTTCTAGTTGAG
>JAQGCY010001071.1:0-12271 GCA_034700645.1 Xenylla mediterranea
AAATTGATTTAAGAAGTTAAGGTGCTCTGACTGCTTGTAAAAAACAAAAAATTAATACTTACCTTCATTATCGGAAGAAGATCTGGATCGGTGATGGCCTTGGTCACCAGACATTTTTCACAACGTGTAGGTGAAGTTGATTAAGAATTTTATAATTTGAAGACGATTCAATTGAAAGTAAAAACACTTCCTGAAAAAATAATAATTGAGTTAAATTCAGAATTTAGAAGTATGCTAACTTTCGAATATGTGTTTTCTACTTGTTACAACAACTAAAACTTTATTATTTTGTTAGGATATTTCAGAATGGGTTGGGAGGAAATAAAATAATTTTATTTAGCTTAATATGCGTATTGCTTGTTTTAAGTATGATTTTCTTTTTGTGCTATGAGCTAACCTAGCTAGGGCTACGTGTCCTTTCAAAAACTTATTATTGTTCAAGAGTTAGAAACGTTGTAATTACTATTAATATTTATTTTTATTACATGCAATAAAAATCCTGCTGGAGCCGATGCAACTCCTTGTCGTTGTCTTTTTTCTACCCCTCGTTTCGTACGTTCAACTCCAAATCAATAATCAACAAAATTATTAATCTGGAATTCTTCAATCACGCTATACTTATTGTGTATAGGCTACTATTTTATGTTAAATCCAATTACAAGAAATATCCTAGGCCTGATTTTGTTAGTTTTAGTACACAAATTAATTTCAGGCTCCACGATGGCTTTTACTTTGTATTGGAAGTACAAAATCACAACTGAAAAAATATTCTAACACGTCGAAAATAAAAATGACCAGCGTTAAAAAAAAAACCAAGCAGAAAATGAAGCAATGGTTCTGCTGCTATAAATACAATAGTCAATTAAAAATACTAGGAATTTTTCCCTTCGAACTGGTCAAATACAATGGGAATTCTAGGTACTTCGGACTCGGCATGTTCAAATGATGAGTAAAATATGTTCATATCATAACAAATTACTAGTTCATTTGGGGCTTGTATTGTGGTGAAATACATTATTACATACATTACATAGGTACATTGTAAGAAGGAATTAAAAAAGTACCGATCTAATTTAGGTCCATTCATTTTTCCTGATGCTTAATCTTAAAGCTTAAGATGGATTATTAAAACCGATGTTTTGTGAATAGCTCTTTATTAATGAGTCATAAACTCACATTTCATTCGTACTGTCTGTTAAGTACTCAAGTTGTATATTAATACATTCAATACAAATAGTTTTTTCGCAAATATTGATTCTAATATCTACTAATCAAATTAAAACTGAATTTCCATTTTATGCTTGAAATTATTATAAAACATCACGATTGCAATAAACTCAATACAACTTCATCATCAGACATTGTATTTGCAAAAATGTAGAAATGACAAATGACAAAGAGACAATAAAAACTGAGGCGATAAACAAAACTATAAATACAAACATTAATTATTACTAAAGTCTGTATTATTGACATTTACGAGTATTTTATTGAATTTGTAAAATAAGAATTTCCATCTTTTGGCATGATTAAGCCATGTCGCCAGGCTTCTTTTTGCATATTAGTCACGGTTTTCAATTAACATAGTGCAATTTCTGGTATCAAATTAACAGCATATCATAATGATACACTTTGAACTGATAACGTAATGGGAATAGCTATGCAATAGTGTAAGCAGGATGTGATATAATTGAAAGTAGTTGTACGATTAATCTTAGAATTTGAAGCTTATGAAGTTCAAGATAAATTGCAATGAAATATATTTGTTGTGGTTGTTAATAATTTATTTATAGAAAAACATTGGAAGTTATAACAAAGGCGATAATTTTTATTTTAATAACCTTAAGTAAATATGTATTTGAATTTGAAATGTTTTTGTATAATTTTCTTAACAATTCCGATTCGAGTGACAATTTTGAGGATTAAACCAATAAAGTCTTGGGAGGTTAATCGTTATAATTTTTCCACTTAAATAACTCAAATAACAGCTTCATTCACTAGTAGTTGTTGCATTGAATTTAATAATAATATGTAAACTGTGTATTTATAGCACCTTAATGGAAATCAAGAAATTATTCAACGTGGAAAACTTTTTGATGCGCTTATGTTAGTTCTTTGAAAACATGAATTCTTTCACAAACAGTTATGAAAAGTTAGGAAATATCAATATGCAAACAGTTTACCTTAAAGCTCCTTTGGATTCTATTTAAGTGTAAAAGTACTTATATATGGATTTGCGTTCGATAATCCCGTTGTAAAACTTTTACAAGCTATGACGAGTATGGGAAAACTAATTAAAATGATAAGAACAAGGCCTCATTAATTAGTTACCAACTTCTTACTTATTTGATTAAGCAATACGTCTAAGGAACCACAATAAGATAGTAGAGATAATAATTCCTCAAATTAATTCAATCTTAAGTAAGGAGAAAGACGAACCTTACGAAATATTTAATAACAGTAAGCATCAGAAATATTTTAAACTTACTAAATAAGTACTAAGGGTAAGAAGTTTGTTTGTGCTGTGGCTAGGCTCCAATGGACCGAAAAGCTGATAAAGGGGGCCATGAGACTACGGAAAAGGATCAGGTTAGATCCATATTTAAATTAAAATCGTTGAGTTGAAAGCTAGATTTTTAATTTGTTACAAGTTATAATGCCCAATGTCAATGTGAAAGTGCAACTCAAGAGAGTATAAAATCTAACTGAGTGTTCCATATGAAAGCATCATATAATCATATCCCAACAAAAATGCATTTTGCGAAGAATTCCAGGAGATGGAAGAAATAAATTAATTTATAAAAGTATGTCTTACTGAATGTTACGATACGATGCGATTTTATATTGATGAATGCTAGCAAATCTTTTAAGAATTCCGAATGAAAATATAAGAACTATTCAGTTTTTATATGCTAAGGTTGTGAATTCGAAATTTGGATTGCTAATAACAACTTCACTCGCTAGTAGTTGTTGTAAATTTAAGTATTCAAGAATTTAACTAATACTTTTGCAACAGTTAACAAAACTTTGATTTTAGTCCAGAATTTATTTGTTTACCAATTTTGCTAAACATTATGCACATATGATTAATCAGAGGAACATTTAGTATGGAGAATTCTCAAATAAAATCTACCCTCAGCCCCTTCATCTGATAAATATGGAAGCAGTGCATATTTTCCAGATTCCAGCTTATAACCTTTTAACATAACCCTATTCATACTATCGGGTGAACTCTTGTCAACAGTATCATCTGTTAAATCTTCTAAATCAGAGTAATCTGCAGGAAAAGCTGAATCCTCTCCAATTCGATATACCAAGCAACCCATTGGCGTTGTAGATCGATGATCTTTAATATTTTGTTTTAATCCCAAAGAATAAATGAGTTCACAGTCCGAATCGTCTGAACTTATTTCCACAATGTAATATGGTAATTGGTCAATGTTTTCTAGAAAATAAAATGTCACAAATTATACAATTATGTCAATCGATAAATTTAGAATAAACTTACCTATGCCACCAGCCGTATTCTGCTCAACACTCCATTCTCCATGATATTCCAAATATTTCGCTTTGGAATTCGGCCCTTCAAATGTAGCTCTGTTTGCCCAATAACAAATATCTAATTCTTCAAATGCTCGAAGCATATCATCTTTACTCATCCAGAATTCACCGTCATCCCTAGTAATTAGCCCAATCTCATCTTTCTGAGTTTTAGATACAGAATTCCATAGGGAACGACTCCGTCTCTTGGGATCACTCCAATCACCAGTCCATTCACTGCAACCCCAAGGATTTCGTATTCTAATTAAGTCAACAGACTGTCCATCATTTTTTTCGATAGTTAAGCAATTCGTGATTGAATATGCATGTCCAGCAAAAACACCGTTATTATCTTCCTGACAGATAAGAGCCAATAGTGTTGAAGAACCAAAGCTTTTCTTAATATATTCAAAGAATCCTTCGGGAACAGGTTGCTCTGGATCATGAAATGATTGGGATTCAATAGCACCACCAGTCAAATTCTCAAAAGCATACCGAGGCCAATTTCCAGAAATGTTTTCATATTTTCCATGGAGTCTACAAAAATTTCAAAGAATTTATTGCTTCAGCCTACTTGTAATATAATAGAGACCCAACTTAATCTGAAAATTTTGTAGTAGAAAGAAAAATAATCTACTTACTTAGCAAAAGCCTTTTCAACCAATGAAACCCAAACTTCAACTTCATTCCCGTTCTTAACCAAACTCGAACCAATTAATTGTGTTTGATTTTTAACTGTTACACACGGTAAATAATCATCCACCACAACATCAATCCAAAATCCTTGGAACCAAAATCGGAAATGATATATTCCTGCTTCTCTATTGATATCATCTCCATTATCCTTTGGAACTACTTTGTCAATTAGTTCTTTTTCACAGGCAACAGTTCCAAGTGCAGCTAAAAACCAACAATCTCCAACATTTCCTTGTTTTATATCCATTCGACATAGGGAATCTTGCAATTCACCACACATAAATTTTACTTCTTCATCACCAACCAAATCGCTTACACCAAGTCCGACAAGATCCTAAATTATATTAATTTAGTAATTATAATAATTAAATCTTGCAGAGCTAATATTTCTTGCTTAAAAATTACTTCAATTCGAATCCACTCCACAGAACCATCCCAACCGTCCTTTGTCCATTCTCTGAATAAACCGTCAGGATTGGCTTGATCGAATAACTCTTCTACATTCCCAATACTTTCCATATTGTGACCAAACTCATCATCCACAAACGGATTTTCAGCGGAGTGTACTTTTATTAGCTCATTGTAATTTTGGACTTGACCAGTTTTACTTTGAAATGTTGTCAGTTCAGAAATCTCATGGTCACCAAGCTAAATAAAATATTGGCTTGGATTATAAAATATTCTACTTCTAAACTGTAAATTACTTACATTGTAAACTTTGTTTCCGCCGATAGTACTCATAATTTAAGTTAGTAAGAAATTAGTTAAAGAAGTCTTAAGTCCATATTTAAGTCTAAAATAATTGTTAAGAATGTCAACCTATTCAAAACTTTTCGTCGATTTGATAGTATTCAATTCCAAATTACGTTAAGCAGGGACGCCCACAGAATTTATTGATTGAAGATTGAGGTTTTCTGATAGCATTGTAAAAATTTCATGAGAATACAAAAATCTATTCTAATTAATTGATATCTCCTGTTTTAACCATTTATTTTAATTATTTATTTGAGTTTGCGGTTCCGTACTAGTTTAAAAACTTACATTACACTTAGCATTTTCACATAGCAATTCAGAAAATAAAATGCTTAAATAAAATTTAATTATTAATAAAATTTAATTATTAAAACAAAGTTGATTTATGGTCTACAAAATACTGCAAGGACAACATGAGGTTTCTCTAGATGGATTCCTTCTTCTAAGCTCCTCCGACTGACGCTGTTGAGCAACTGGATAAATTTGATGCACATAGGATTCCCTGGAAGTTCCTGCAAAAGTGTTGGAACGTGTTCCACTGGCTCTTCTGGTTTGGATCCCTTGACGTGTGTAACTTTTTTGTGATTGTAATCGTAAATTGGAAACATTACCACCTTGTCTCACTTGGGTACAATCCATTCCATATTTAACACATTTTTCACATAAATCTGAACGATGGCCTTGTTTTCGCTCATACTCATCATCTGAATTGTTTGATTTATTAAAATAACTATCCGTTTTCCCAATTTTTGCACTCTTATATTGGGTAAAGGTCAAGGGCTCAATCAATTCATGACAAGAATGACATTGGGAACCTTCTTCCATGTACCTTGCTTTCCATACTCTTTGGCAATTTTCACAATTATACCAAAACAATGCTTCCAAAGATTTTGGATCTGCCCGAATTTCATTTTCACAACGTGCACATTTTTGTCCATAATTTCTCCACGCTTTATTACTAGCCCATTTATGATTACAAAGATCACAAATAAATTCACCATAGCAAGGCCAGTTAATGCCTAAATTCTTATCACCCATTTAATCAAACTTTCTGAATTATTTAAGTATAAGATAGAAAATTCAATTATGATTTTACTACTAAAGTTTTGCTTAGCAGAGTATATAATATTGATAGAAAGTAAAGAACTGACAATCTCACTCCTTCTCCTTATGTCAATAAGTATGCAAACAAAACATGTTGATAGTGATAAGAAGCATTTATCTCATTTTACTCTAATTCTGATATTATAAATCAACGATGTCAAAATAAATATAATATCAGTTCAGAATAACATATAAAAATATATTTTTGGTTATAAGTCTCAAATACAAATTTTTACGTCATATTGCCAACATTTTATATAGCTAATACAAATAACTTCTTTATGAGTATTGATAAGTGACTTCCTGAACATTTGGTTCATGTCCATGAAATTTCCGCTGATGTGTCTCCCACCAGCCAATACTATTAAATGTTTTCCCTGGACACCACTCACATGTGAGCTGTTGTTTCCAAGTTGTAAGCCCATGCACAGCTTTCATATGAGTCCAAAGAGCATGCATCCCAAAAAATGCTTTTCCACATGATTCACAGAGATTCATTAGTTTTTTATGAACTCTATCTTCATGTCGACGGGCATCGACTGGACGTGGCCACTTTTTATCACAATAATTACAAGGATGAATTCGCTCAGCTTGGAGTGATTCGTCATCTTTGTTGCGACGATTTCGAGCGGGTTGAAGTTTTCGACGTGCACGCTCTGCAAGAAAATTTCAATTTTATAGTCTTATTATTGACATTGAATTGTAAAATAAACTTATTTGCATACCTTGATGAAGCCAAAGATGTTTCTTCATATCATCTTCTGTCTCAAAAGTTTTAGTACACTTTTGACACTGGAGCCTTCCTTTATCATGAATTCGTGTGACGTGCAGATTCAGGTTATGCGGTTTAGTGAATGTGGCTGGGCAGTTGGGATGGGGGCAAGGGTGACGCTTTCCTTTTTCTTCTAAACGATATGCTGGAATTTTCTTTTTCCGCTGTTTAGGAGGAAAATAAAGTGTATTAGCCTTGGTTTTTAGCCCGACCTAAGTTGTCTTGACAGCAGGTCATGGGCTATTGTGATGATCACGGCCGTGTATGTATATATATATCATGGCAACTGAACTTTGTTTGTTTTTCGCTATGCGCTCAATTGGAGCCCGGCGACAAAACAAACAAAGTTCAGTTGCCATGATATATATGTATACGCACGATAACTTTCGAACGCGTGGACCGATTGACTTCAAATTTGGTATACATGCGTTTGGGGTCAAACCAAAGGTCGAGTTCGTAAATGGGCGAAATCAGTCCAGGGGTAAGGGTAGCTACCCTGAAACCTACCCCTAAAAAAATTTGAACGAGTAAAAAAAGTAACTTTTCCTTATGGGATTTTACGTGTTAAGTTTTGGTGTACCATAGGGTCCCCCCTTTGGACATTTTCAAAATTGTTAATTTTTTTTATATGCAGAATTTTATTTTAAAAACTCTAAATTTACGTTAGGTCGGGCCCTTTAACATGTATGGATAGGTTTTTTATTCTGATTTTGTTTTGAGTAAATCTTGCGACAAGGTGATTGTTTATGTATAGTTAACCTTTACTGTAAAACGTGTAACTTGTCGTTCTTAAAAATTTAACCTATTAAGCGCAATTGAAAGGTCAAAATATGCATAGGAAAAAGACGAAAATAAAATCGCGAAATAGAAAACTAGGAACCTTTTTTACATCTTTAGACTCTCAAATCAAATGTTCATACATATTAACATATTATGCTAAAAATATTCCACCTTGGCTTTTTAATTAAATGACAATTACTGTTACCTCTTCAGCTCCCTTCTCGTGAATATCTGTGTTATGTTTCTTAAGTCGTCCAAGGCTCGTAAAAGTTTTCCATGGGCCACATGTGTCACATGTAAAAAGAGGTCCCTTGACATGTTTTGCTCTCTTATGGAACATTAATTTGAGCCAACTTTTGCAAACTTTTCCGCAGTCCGGTTCTTCACAGGGGAACTCCTTCTGGGCAGAGTGCACAATTTGTTCATGTCGTCGGCGTCCCCACTCATTACAACAAATCTTTGAACATTGTGTACATCTTACTGGAATTCGCCTTCGATTGATATTGGATGCATTGGGATTTTTTGGTTCTCGATCAGGACCATTTAAATTGTGTATATTACGCTCATGGAATTTGCGACTGCTTTGGGACCTGAATGCCTGGAACAAGTTATAACACAGAGAGCTGAAGAAAATTTTGGAAAATATAATTAACTCTAGCTCAAGGTACAACTTACATGCTCACAAAATCGACATTTAAGGTGTTTTTCTGTGATATGTGCAGATTTAGTATGACTAGTAAGATGGGAACTCCGATTAAATCGTTTGGGACAGAGGGTACAGACATATTTTCTATCTGGTTCTGCTGTAGCTGGTTTTGTTTTCGTAGCTTTTCCAGCTCGAGAAAAGTCAGGATGCTGGTCCTGAGCGTCTTCTCCTGAACTAAAGTGCTCGGATTCAAATCCCAGTGAATCCAGATCTAGATCTTCCGTTTTCATGTCCAAGCTGTCTAAATGCATGAGTTCAACATTCTTTTTCTTTCCCGGTTGAATTTGGTTATGGACAGAAATAGGAGTGTCCTGATTCTGATTATGGACACTTAAATGTCCAGTCAAGTGTTGTTTCTTTAGAAAACTCTTATCACAAATTGTACAGCGGTACTTTCGCTCAAGCGGTCCACCAATCCCATGAACCTGTCGCTCATGATATTTGAGACTCTCTTTACGAGTAAAGGATTTCCCACATGTGGGGCAACTGCATGGTGGTTTACTAGTTTGTGGTGGGGGTAGCTCCAGGTTTGGTAAAAGTTGTTCCTAGATAGAGAGAAAAGTCATTACAAATTACTCAACATTTCCTTTTATCTCATGGCTGGCAGTAGTTTACCTTTTGTTCCTCTCCTTTTGATATATTGTCACGTTCACGGTCCCGCAAATGCGTTCTCAAGTGCTCAGTCAAATGCTGTTTCCTAATATAAGATTTGTCACAAATTGTACAATGGTGCGTCCGCTCCAGTGGATCCCCAATCCCATGAATCTGTCGCTGATGATATTTGAGACTACTTGCTCGGGTGAAAAGTTTCCCACATAAGTTGCAACTGACTTGGGACACTTTTAGAGGAGGAGGCCCAGCAGACCTTTCAGCTCGCTTTCGTTTCCTATATCTTCCACCTCGAGCTCTGGTTAATTGACATCTCCTTTCCAATTTCGCAGCCAATCGTCGACTATTTCTTGGTTTCCTTTTAACAGAATCTATTTTTGGAGAATATTCAGGATCAGAATTATTATCAACGAGATCATTTTTGTCAACTGACTGGTTCAACTGCTCCAATTTCAATTCAGACATGGAATATGGTGATACACCAGCTTCACCATCTAGAGCGAGAGGATCTTTTAAATGTTCCAAATCAAAAGAATCCAAAGGTTCCGTCTTGAACATGTTTAGCTCTTCTCCAGCAACAACATCACCAATTCCGAAGTCATCACTACTTGTCCAAGTTTCATCGTTCTGTACTGGGACAAAATTTACTAAATTATATAGTTCCTTTGGCAAAATCTCTTGGGTTAAGAGATTCCAATTGATTTTGGTGGTATCTTGGTCTTCTTCCTCTGTGAAAGCTGTAATAAATTAAAACATTAGTACTAGTTCGAACACAGAAAGGAGAATTCCAGCAGAATACAAAATGAACTTACCGAATGCCTGACGAAATGAATTAACTACAAATTCTTCTTCCTGGGTACTACCAGCACCACTATACAATGTATCGTCTACATTGAAACTCCAACTAATGTCCCTACGAACATGATTTATTGTTTTCCCAATCCCCAATTTCACCTGGTTATATATCCCAACTTGGTTCCGGAGATGAATTAGGGTTTGGGCACATTTAGATTTACAAACCCAAAGGAAAGGTACATCGACATGTCTAAGAGTAAGGGGTTCATCCTCTGCCCCAGAAGTTGGTTCAATCTCAATGGACAAGAGGTGACAGAGGAGACGGAAACCTTGGGTTGCCAGTGACTCCGTGTTAGTCAATGATTGATTATTGGGATCACTTGCACTTGATGATGTTGATCCAGGCAATTTGATTCTTACAAGTGGGACCCCATCAGCGTCATTGTCAGTGGAGCTGCTTGTGCAAATGAAACAATTGGTTTGGACTTGGTGCCCCATGATTATGATTATGATCAATGAGAGTCAATGGCAATTAATTTCTGAACTTGGGTTTGATTTGAATTAGCTTTTAAATGTTAAATCGGCACACATATACAAAAACTTTGGAATCCACTCCACAGACAACAGATGACAGCCAGACAAAAAGGGACTCATTTCCAAATCCAATGTTTAGAATTATAATACAATAAAGTGTTGTAACACGTGTAACCATATGCAGCTTAAAATGCAAAATGCAATCTAGACACACATCACACATGTATGTTTGTCTGTTGTTTTTGCAAAACTTTTTGGTGCAATAAAAGGAAAATAATGCCTGCAGCGAGTATATGAAGTTTGAAGTAAATTCATCCATGTGCTAATGAGTAATTTTCATAGTAATATTCCAATTAGCACATATACTTAAGTTAGTATGAAAGGGCTAAAAACTTTGAAACGGTAAAAGAGCAAGGGAGAGACTCATCGAGAAAAAGAGAAAGTTTGCCACGGTCTACGGTAAACCCATCAATTTAATAATAATAATACGATTTTTTACTTGAAAAAATTGAAATGTATGTAATTATGTAGATGAGTGAGAAATTAATCGACAATTCTTTAGGTCAATTCAGTTCTTTTGTTTAATCTTGTAACTCTTTTTTTCTAAAATAGGTTTCAAATTTTTACTTTGTCAAAATTGATACAACACTAACAATAAAACTTACAACACAATGATAAGCCCTGCAACAATTAGAACTCCCGTGATCAATATAGTGATGAAGATTTGCTTCTAAAAAAATTCAACCCAAATATTAAGACATGTTTTGAAATTAAAAGTATAGATTTTTTGCTTGTTGTTCCATACTTTCCTTGATTTCTTCTTGCTCTTTTTAGCTTTCTTCAGTTCTATTACACCTTTCTCGACACAATTTGAAGCGTCGGCTACATGGCTTTCTATAGTATCAATATGTTCTCCCTTAAAATATCAGTAATAAAAATACTAGCTCAAAAAACGTAAGGTTACAGGTCTTTTAGCTTTATTGTAGCAACAAAATTTTACCTGATTTTCAACAAGCAATGCAATGTGAATAAACATTTCATTTAATTCCTTTATTGATTTTTCAAGTTGAACTATATCTTTATGTCGAATTTCTATATCGGCTAATACTTCGTTAGCTTGTATTGATTCCGATTTCCGACAATATCTAATTAAAAAATATTTGTAAAACAAAGCTAGTACTAAAGCAGAATTTAGCTGTTTACTTTCTTACTCCTTGTGTAAAAATTCCCCAAGATCCATCTTGGACTGCTTTCTCCATTTCTTCATCTTTTAAAGTTATTCCAGCTATGCAAATGGAGTAGGTGAGAACAATTTAGATAACAGAACTTTCAAATTGTACCTTATAAATTATATTTACCGATTTCTAATTGTCTCTGAATTCGTATTTTACACTTATCCCTATAATCGGACTGGATATTTTGGTACTTATTTATCGACTCGATAAAACTCTTTAGAACAGCAGAATGTTGATTTTTTATTATTCTTAACTGTGTTTCAGAATGATCTGGGCCTTCTTCCGCTTTATTTATGATATTTGCAAGGTCTATCGAAGATAACTCAAATTGACAAGTTGAAGCTTACTCTTACCAGTTTAATTTAAAAAACTTTTACCCTTTAGCTTCAAATGTATAAATTTAGAGCAAGTATTAATTCGGTCCAATAATTCCTGCAATTCTCTATTCAAATCTATTTATGCATAAATAAAAATTTCTTTTATTGCTTCGCTTTTACTTAAAAACAATTGACCTACTGTCATGTCCTAAGGCCGTCGATAGAATCTCAATTTGTTTTCTTTTGACCAGGTCTATATCTAGCTTCAATCCATCAAGCATTTCAAGAATTTTCTCAACCTTAAATATTTTAATATTCAATAAAATAGTTAGATCTTCTGGTTAAATATATTCGGCTACCATTTAAACTTACCCGTTTTTATACATTTTTTTACCCGAAATTTTAACACAATTTGGAATTACAGTTTCTT
>JAQGCY010001072.1:0-12271 GCA_034700645.1 Xenylla mediterranea
CTTTTAAAACTTTAACCAATACAATACCTGATTCAAGCAAAAGTCTTGAAGTACCATCGTAATGATCAATATATTTTGGTATAGGAACTTTTCTTGGCATCCTAATTACATTAAGTGCATTTTTCCTTATGTGATCATTAATCTGTTGCATTAGTTCTGGATCCTCATAAAATTTTCCTAGTCCACATTTCCGTTGTTTCCATATTTCTCTTCTACTTGGTCCATTTGGAATTAATTTCTTTGTCTTTGTAGCTTTGTCTAAATGAGCTGGTTTTGGAGGTTTGACTTTACCAGTTGTAACATCAAATCCTTCGTTAGAAAATATATCATCTTCACTTGCAGTCTCAAATCTTTCGGAGTCAGGAACATTCCATGAACTTATTTTAGATTGAATTTTCCGTAAACGAGCATAATCATCCAAACTTACTTTAGATTTAAAAGGAGTTTCGAAATTAGAAGTATCATAAGAACCTGTTTGGGATTTTGGAGTTTGTAAATCAGCAGTATCATATCCACTTATTTTAGGAGTTAATGGAGTTACTGGAGTTTCTAAATCAGTAATATCAAATTGACTTAATTTGGATTTAGGAGTATCTAAATCAGGAGTAAATAATCCTGATGATGATAAAACGTCAGAGCGTTCAGGAAGTGTTGGGGATGTTTTGAGTTCATCAGGCTTGTAAGCTAATCGTAAGCGTTCATGAATTCCCATCTTTTTTGTTTTGAAATTTTCCTTAAGCTTTTTAAATTTTTCTTTATTCACTACAAATCCTGAAGGTTTATATTCATCTTCTGAGGATGATGATGAAGATGAATCCGAAGATGATTCTGAATATTTTGATCTTGATTCACTCCGAGATGAAGATAATGGTCTTTCGTTGTCGTTTTGTATTCTAGTTTTAAAAATTGCTAGAGATTCATGAATATCAACCATCAAACCTCCCAATTCACTATGTAGATCCTGGAGTTCTTTATCTAGTGTTAGTGTTAAATCCGCTGGTGGATTAGCATTTACTACATCTTGTTCTTTATCATGTTGTTGTTGTTGAATCTTAAGATTTGGTAGTGAAAGGGGTAATGATAGGACTAATGGTTCATTATCCTGTATAGTTTCATTTTTATTACTGGCTCTGCCTGTGACCGGTGTTTTCGTTGTTACTGTTCTTGAGCTCGAGCTTAATATTCCTGATGATATTGAGTCCAATGTATCGCTTCCACTTGAAAAACTATGAATAGAAGGCTCATCAAAACTATCCATTGATTTTGAGTCATCATCACGCTTTCTTGAAGAACCTTGTGAGAAAATCCATGTACTTGCATCATGAAATCCATCATCTGAACTTGATGGACTAAATAAAATTTGTTTGTCATAAAAACTATCTGATGACTTGATTTTATGTGGTACATGATATTTTTTAAATCTATCAACAGGTAATTGCTCTTTAAATCTTCCATAAGGATTATTAACAAAGTCTTGCCGACTTCCTGCAGTTTCCCTTGGCTCAAATGGACTTAAGAGTTTACGGCTTTTAGACCGTTGTGATGATGATGAATTAGGACTAAATAAGGGACTTCTTGTATCTCCAATTTTAAGTTTTGGTTCCGGTTTGGGTAATTTATGGAGGCTTTTTGTTCGACGGAATTTCTAAATTAATTGGAAATGAACATGTCAAAATTCTAGCTACATAAGTGGCAAGTTCATTACTCATTAATCCAATTCCATACATACCTGCAGAATATTATGCGCAATTCGTGCAATTCGATTTGATATGGGCCTAGAACGGGATTTGGAGCTTGTATCATCGTCAGTGGATAGAATAGAGGATTTTGGGCTTTTGAAATTGAAACCGTTTGAAATCAATTCTTTCATTATAATAGTAATTTTGTAGAAAAGAAGAAGAAATAATTAATATTATATGTATGTGCTGTAAAAATTTTATCAAATGAAAATTATGAACACAAAATAAATAAAAAATGGTACTAAAATTGTATTGAAAAAATTTGTGAATCGTCAAAAACTAATTGATTGATTGTTTTGATTCTGCACTAGCGTTAGCAATGAGGGGATGCAATAAGCGCAATAATTGATATTGATTTCCATGGAATCAATTGATTTTGATTGGCAATGGCAAAGCTAATTGCACGCATACAAATGCAAGCAAACTCATCATCACCAATTTATCCAACAAAATTTTCATACTAGACCCGGCCGACAGCAAAAAGGCAGAGCGAGCCTTGCCGGGTCTAGTACATCATAATCATAAAATTGTAATGCAATGCAATCATATGAAAGCGAAGAGTTTTTGGTTTGACTTGAGTAAGTGAGTGAGTTGAGTAAGTCGTTACGTCACATTTCACATCGCTCTCTTTCACGCTCTCTCACTTCGCTTGCATGCATGCATGCATTATGCATGTAAAGGTCATTCACCCCGTGAATCGTAGGCGGGCGTAGCGTGGAGCTTTCGCAATCGTCCGCCGATTAGTACAAAATCTAGCTCATTTGAGCTTAGTTTTTGCATAGACTTTCTGTCTCCTTTCAGCTGTTCCTGTCATTCACTCTGCTCAAAAATCGGAAACTTCAACCCTCAATTTCACGAGATGGAAGTTACTCCAGGAGGAGGATCATCTGGATCATCGGATAATAACAAGAAACAACAACAACCAAAGAAAGGAGGAGGAGGAATCTTCAAGGCTCCAATTCCAGTTCCATCATCCAACAACGCATCTTGTTCTACTAATCCATTTGCTGGGCTTGAGAAGGCCGAAAAGGATCCAAATGATTCTAAAACTACTGCTGAACTTCCTACTTCAACCACACCTGATGATACTCCGAAGGCTAAGCCAGCTCCTAAGAAGACTGCTGCTGCTGCTCCACGGAAAAAGAAGACTCCTGATTGTCCAGCTGCTGCTGCTGCTGCTCCCGCTCCTGCTCAAGTAGATGCAGATCCAGAAAATGCTGAGAATATCGAGCCACAACCGGAACGACCACCGCCAGTCAAGAAACCACGAGTTCGAACGCAGAAGAAAGTTGAAGCTGAGGCTGAAACTCCAGAATCCGCTGTCGAAGCTATCGCTGAAAAACCACCAGTTCTCAAGAAATCACGCAAATCAGCTCCAAAGAAGAAGGCAGTTTCCGAAGTTCCACCTGTTCTTGAAGCTGAAACTGGACCACTTTCGACTGATGGTGAAAATCAAGATCTGGAAGCTGCTGATCCGTATTGTTTACCAAACGAAGCCGAAGAAATGGAAACGCAGCCCAAACGAAAACGTGCCAAAAGACCACCCAAAGAACACAATTTATCAGCTGAAGTCCTCAAGGATTACGATGATACAATTGAATGGGTTGTTAAGCACTGGCAAGAGGATCCAGATACGCAAGAACAAGAAGAATTGGAATCGCAGTGTAGTCCAAAGGCTCAACGGTCCAGTTGTTCCAGTCCACCATCAATTGACGTTTCTCCAAAATCTGAATCCATTAGTGAAGCAGAAAGCAGTGGAGTTGATGTCGGAGAAGTTGCAGATGAATCAGAAGAAATGGACGAATTTGCATTTAGTCAGTTGAGTCAAGCTCCAGCTCCAGTTGGTGGAATTTCTGGAGTTCCTGCACTTGTAGGTGGACATTGAATACAAAAACTCAAGGTAAAACGGACACCCTCATACGGATTACGGACTCGGCCCTCATTTCGGAACGACCAACAAAACACAAACCAACGGCCCTTTTGAGGGCCACAAAATCCAAACCCCCAGCTCTTTTAAGAGCCCCAACAAAACAGAAAAGAAAATCCAAAAAACAAACGGACCTTTTAAGGACCACCAAAAAAATCAAATACAAAAAACAAAAAAAAACGGACCTTTTCAGGACCACCAAAAATACCAAACCAACGGCCCTTTTAAGGGCCACCAAATATTCCAAAGAGCTAAAAAAAATTTATTTTTATTCCATGACTAGCCTGACTGAAATTTTTATATATGCGAACTATTGAAAAAGTAATGTGGAAGTTTGGGATTGTCAGTGTCACCAGAATGAGAATTTTCCGTGTGTTTTGTTCTTGTTTTTGCCTTCGTCATAGTTTGTTTTTGCATCAATTTTTGCTTGGTATTGGCATTGGTATTCCCATATCCATTACCATTTCCAACGCTAAAGAAGAAAATTGAAGGTGCAACTGCAAGATACAAAGCTGAGTTGACTATTGTCACAATCTGTGAAGCAAAATTAAGTGTGAAATGATTGTCAGTGCGTCTGAAAAAATTTGAAGAAGCTTGATTGAGTGCTTGCTTGCTTACCCCAGCAGCCAATTTACCCCCATAAAATTGACAAAAATGTAATGGAAATTTGACATAAAGGATTTGACAGTATGTCCGCTCATTGTCCACTGCTGAGTAAATGATTAATCCACCGCTAATTGCAAGAACCACGGATGCTGATACATGATATCCGATGTCCTAAAGAATTACATAGATTATAAATAAAGTATGTTATTAAACATTCTGGACAAGTGTCACGGTCACGGTATAAGTTGTCATTTCATGCAGATGATGTCATGTCATGATTTATACTTACAAATGCCTTATTTATGTTCGAACCATTAAATTGATCATGACCACTCATAGCCAAGTAAACAATGTAATAAATCAATGAAACTATAAGACAAAATTGTACAGATCTTAAAAAATATTCCTCTTGTAATATGGTTTCATCATATGTATTTATTCCAAGTCCATAGGCACAGGTTCCAAGGATCTAGAGTAACAAGACAATGAGTAATTGAATGGAAAATGAGCAAGAGATAAGGAGTAAGGACAAGTGTCCTTTCTGCAATGCAAAATTCGATTTTTGCTTGGTTTGATTCTTTGATTTGATTTTACTTTTTACTCACTATTGTCAAGAACTTTAGGATTCCAGGCGACGTGAAAATATAATAGTTAACTTTAACTTTCTTTTTATGCATGGCTATGCTAATGACTAATATCACAGCTCAACACTGAATGATAGTAATTTCTTTGGAACACTCGTTAAATCGTAATTGTATGTATCTAATGAACGATTTCCTTTGGAAAATCGTTAAATTGTGTAACAAAAACAAACAAATGATCTCTAACACTAACACTAAAAACTTATTAAAATTATAAAACATTTCAATTCATATCCGCATCTCTCTCTTACATGACTCATTACCATTTCCAATTCCAACATCACTTGCATTTACAAATTAAATATTAAATTATTGCATAATATGTGTGCATAATTAACACTCTTCATTCGCTTTCACATCCTCTTTTCATACTTTAATTTAATTTTTGGTTTATTTATGAAATGATTTTAATTTTAATTCTGAATCCAAAATACGTGAATATTGCGTTAGTTTGATTTATTTTTCCGGTTGAGTTAACCTTAGCTCATTAGTAACTATTCATGATTTTTAGCAATAGCGTCTAACTGTATTGACATCGCACTTCGCAATTCGCAAATGCAAAAAATCAAAATAGAAAGTTTTCTAAGCAATGGATGGTATTAGAGTCACAGTTAATTTGCATGTGAATGAAAAGAATAGAAACAAGTAGACGAAGTGCGTGGGGTAGATGTATGCTATAATAACTTTATCAAGTTTGGAATTAAATTATATTTTTGATCTGAGCAATTAACAAATTATTTGATTATGCATGAAGCATTCATTAATTGGACAAGCATAGCATAAGGCACAAGTGACGAAGTGACACTAATAATGATTAGAGAAAAGGCCAGCAAACGCCATCCTTTGACACTTAACTTGGTTCTTATACAATTGGCAACATTGTCCTCTTGTCCTCTGCCTATTCCTCTTGTCCAACTGGTCCATGCCCAACTCCAATATCCAACCATAAGTATTACTAGTACTACTAGTACTCCTTATGCTAATGCAAGTAAAGCAAAGCAATATAAAAGCAAGCAAACAAGCTCAAACTCAAAGTAGCATTAACCCTAAAGATTCTTTCTAGGCAAAAATAAGCATCGCATTCGCATATGAAAATGAATGAATATGAAGCATTGCGGTTCGGTCTCAGTTCGTCCCTAAATAAAAGTAAATTGAACTGAATAATGAATGACGAGTTTTGATTTAATTTATTTAACAAAGTTAGTTGTTGAAAACTAATAATATTTTTATTTACCCTATCCCTACATGCATGTGGGTGGATAGCTTGCTAAACCAGTTCAAGAGACCCAAGAAATCGACCGGGCTGGCCTTGAATTGGACGGACAGTACGAGTACAGTGGAGAGTGAACCCCTGGACACTGGACACATGGATTTTTAATTGATTTAACCCTAAAAATCAAGTGACCGAATGCAATGAATTTAGTTAGTTATTATGTATTAGTAGCTGTTTTGTTAGTATTTAGTGCCTAAAAGGTAAGTCATAATCATACCATGGTGTAATTAGTAATATTAAGTTGATTAATTAACTAATTATTGTCCCTTTATAAATTTCTAAAAGGCATCATCATCACCTGCACCAGCACCAAGCTGCACTCGAAGCCAAAGGGTTAACCCCTAAAGAATCAAGCATCATGTCAGTCCATTATAAGTTCAAAGCTCAACTCAATTTCTCAACAATTACATTTGATGGGATACATATTTCTGTTGGGGATTTGAAAAAGGCAATTATTGACCAGAAAAGATTGGCAAAGAGTGCGGATTCAGATTTACAAATTACAAACGCACAGACTAAAGAAGGTAAGCTTAATTAATCAGTTTAATAAATCAACCATGGGATGGGTGGAGTTTCTTCACAAATTCGCGTCGTTCCTCCCGACAATTGGGCCTCAATATTTAAGCGGACCGTTGCGGTCCGCCGGTTACGGCTTCTCTGGATGAAGTTGCATCAATTAGCAATTGCGAAGTAGCTAATGTTCTCACTAAAATTAAACTAATTGCCCACATTTTGATTGATTTACAGTCTATGAAACAGAGGACACTCTAATCCCTAAAAACACTTCCGTAATTGTTGCACGAGTTCCATTAAGTGGAGATAAACGGAGTAAACAAGGACATGGAGGAAATAATGGACCACCTGGATCCAATATTGGTGGAATTCAACAAAGAAATTATCGGAATCTACCCCTACCACCGTCTGCAGTAGCTAAGGCAAACTTCGTATACATTTTTAATACTTCTTTATTACACATTATTCTTACCAGTTATCAATTAGCTTACTTAGCAAAATTACATAGCATTTTAGAATTTAAGATTTTAAATATAAGTCATACCTAAACCTAAGTTATAAGGAATAAGCATACCTAACAAAACAAACAACCAAAATGAATTGAATCTAAAGCTCACAATTTGTGAAGTGATAGCTGATAGCATATTTTTCTTTAAATAACTATGAAACTATGATCTATTGGCATTTGGCCGTTGATGGAGCTGATTGCTTGGAAAAATTGTATGAAATGTTATTAGGAAACAGTGAAAAGTTTATATTACTTTTAATTTTGGGATCTCAGACTCTGATACGAAATTTCTAGTCATAATTTGCTTAATTTCTGTGATTCATTGAATTGATGAAATTTAAAATGTATTTTGTTTTTCTATGAAATACAATTTTTAAGACTTAACATACATATTCGTAATCGTATTATCAAAATTTAAATTGTGTTTGTACATAATAATCGATATTCAAATCATGCTGACCGGCCAACGCCCAGGCCCCACACAACCCAGTTCACTTCTATTATAGTCCGGAAAATATTACTCGGATGATTGAATGAGAAAGAGCAAAATTCCGAAACTCAAAACGACTCAGTCATCAAAGGGTCGGTTTTATAGTTTCTTCTTCTTTTTATTTACTTACTTAGTTAATAATCTTATCTTAATTTGATGATAATTATAAATTGTATCCTTAGTATTTATTTTTTACAGGAATAATTCTACGTTTAGGAGTAGTTTTGTAGGGATCCATCAATTTATATTTTTCTGATATTTAGGGTGTTGATTTAGCTACAATGGAAGGTACGGAAGAAGAGAAAATCCAAGCTATGATGTCACAATCAACAGCCGATTATGACCCATCAAATTTTATGAGAATACGTGGACAAAATCAGTTTGGTAGAGTACCACCTAGTTATACGTGTTATCGATGTCAAAAACCTGGTCATTGGATAAAAGATTGTCCAATGGGACCTTATAAGGTGAGTTATTCATTTGATCATTTTTATTAATCATAAACTAAATTGATATTTAATTCTTTTGCAGCATGATGAGCCAAGAGTGCCTAAGAGTACTGGGATTCCAAGGAGCTTTATGGTTGTGGTTGATGGTCCTAGGGTACCTGGTGCACTTATTACACCAGAAGGCCGATATGCAGTTCCTGCAGTTGAACAGTAAGTTGATTTATCGTATGTATATACTTTCACCTTCACCTTGAAGTGATATTCATGTTTGGTCTAATTTTCATAGTGCTGCACACCAAGAACAAGCCAATAAGACTTTAGTACCTGTTGATCCACCCCCAACACAGAAGCCTAAAATACCGGAGGATTTGCTCTGCTGTTTATGTCAAGATTTGCTGACTGATGCACTACTTGTACCTTGTTGTGCCAATTCATATTGTGACGATTGTAAGTAGAATTTTAATCTTAATTATGAATATAATCATTTAGACGATTAATATATGATATGCTTATATTCTAAAGGTATTCGTACTGCACTCCTTGAATCTGAGCAGAATGAATGTCCAGGATGTCACGAAAAAGATGTATCACCCAATTCTTTAATACCTAATCGATTCCTTAGGACTACAGCAAACAATTTCAAAAATGAAACTGGGTATGCCAAACCACAAAAACCCATTGAACCACCGCAAAGGGTTGTGACATTAAAGGATGACAATCCTGAAGAAACTGATCCAAGTAAAGAAGGAAATAGTTTATTAGATGATTTATCCCACGACTTGTTTCCAAATTCTCCACGTAAAGTTGATGGATCACAAGATAGTAAGGATGAAATGGAAGCAGATGGTATGTGGTTCATATACGATTTATCAAAGAAAAAGCACACTATAGTCTTCCAATGTCTTTTCAGATAAAGCTGACATATACGATTTCAATGACGGCTCGATCCCATCACCTTTCGCTGCAGCAGATCCAGATGCAAATAAATCTAATTCCCAAGGTCCACCTCCTCTTCTTGCATTCCGTGGTCATGGTAGAACACCACTCCAAAGTGGACTAGCACCACCTCCTGGTTTGATGACTCAAAATTTTAAATCTGGTCTGGAACCACCACCTCCTGGATTTGAAGATACTCCGCCACCAGGTGAAGGACCTCTGAAACCACTTCCTGAGCTTCATAATCGTCAAGATGGGGAAAGACCTCCCCATTTTATGCAACAACAACAACAAGGACATTTTCCTCCACATGGAATGGGACCATCAATGCACCACAGACCACCAATGATGCATCCACATATGCAACAAATGGGTGGACCACCACCATTCAATCCGAATCAACCCCCACCATTTCATCCTGGTATGGGACCACCACCTGGAATGTATCGTAAGTTATTTGGTCTTTGCTTGTCGGGTCAGCCAACCAGTATATATTTTTATGCATTACCTTGTTTTAGCTGGAGGTCCGGGGCCAATGCAACAAAATTATGGCATGCCGCAGTATAGAGGTCCACACGGACCACCTCCTATGTATCAAGGAAGACCATATCATGGGGATCGTTACATGAATGATCGACCTGCTCCATATAGATCAAGGTATAATCCAAGAGATCGTCCACCAGACAGTTTTAGGGAAAGGGAACGGGAAAGACGAGAACCAATTGTTGCCGTTGGGTAAGACGAAAATTCATAATATAATTCTAACCCAGTCCAGTATCAAACTACAATCTTCTTCTTCATTAAATTAACTATAGTGCTATTGAAGATCCACTCAAAGAATTTGAAAAGTTGATGAGGGAGAAGGACCTGCGTAAAGAACTCGCGAACAAGGAAAGTAACCCTCCACCTCCAGTCAAGCGTTCTGGATCCCCGTCTCCTCCTCCTGGATCTCCAGCAAGAAGAACACCACCTTCACCGTTTCTGAAACGTCCTTCACGCTCTCCATTTTCACGATCACCATCACCTAAGCGGATGAGAAATGGAAGTAGAGAAGGAAGACGTGAACCATTTCCTCCACGTAGATCAACTTCACGATCCCGTCATTCACCACCACCAATGTATGCTCGTCGAGTTGTTAGATCAAGGTAAGATCATTAAAACTTTACTAATAGTAATAGTTTACTTTGGTTGGAATTTGGAAACATTTGTTGAAGTAATGCTTTAGTAATAATAGTCCAAAGCTTAACTTCCAGTGAATAGTATTAATATCTAATGTGCACTATCAGTACCTGTATTGGGAATGGGAACTATACATTTGGGTTATGGATTGAGAACTACTATAGCTAATAATGTGTTGTACAAATTGGAAATATGTATGTATTGCTTTTTTATGATTGGAATTTGTTTTTAATATTTAGATCAAGATCAAGAAACCGTTCCATAACTCCTCAATACGCTATATCTATACCATCTAAACGTCGCTCTCCTAGAAGAGCCCCACCCCATTCTCCATCCCCTCAAAGGTTTCCTCCAAGGAAACATGATAAGCCAGATCCATATGAATTAAGGCACAGGTAAAAGAATTTGAGAGTTGTATTGTACTCTGCCCATTTCGTCTTATCTGTACTTTAGTAGATTCCTTCTCTTCTCAACTTTGGTTTTCGTTTTTATTTGATTGAGCTTTGTTTATTTGATTTGGGTTGCTTTAATTTACATATTTTATTTTACTATTTTCTTATTCGGTCTTCATTATTTCTTGTTATGCGTATTAGACTTACTTGACTAAAAATTTCCTTTTTATTAATTTCCAGATACGAGTCTTCCAGATATGGACCAGGAAGGGATAGAGAACGTGAACGAGATCGCGAAAGAGACCGGGACAGAGATCGGGAACGTGATAGAGAAAGAGATCGTCGGGAGTATGATAAAAAATATGAAACTTCAAAATATCCCCCACCAGTTTCAGCACCTAGCAAATATGAATCACGAGAAGGTAGATATGAATCCAACAGTCGAAATCGGTATGAACCTCCACGACAAGAGCCAAGACATCTAGAACCCCTTATTCCACCTGAGAAATTTGAACATAAACCATCAGAAGATATAAAAGACACACATAAACCTCCACCGCTTATTCCTGAAGCTCAAGTTAAACAAGAACACGAGCGTTCATCAAAGGAGAAAGACAAAGATAAGGACAGATCTGACAAGAAACTGAAAAAGGAAAAGAAGCACAAGAGGAAGAGTCGAGATGATGATGATGAAAGGCCAAAAACTCGTTCACGAAGCAAAGAAAAAGTTCAAGCAGTTGAAAAACCAGCAGGACAGCGTTCATCCCAACCACGTCCAGATAATTGGCATCCATCAGCAGAAAATAAAGAAAGGAAACCAAACCCTGCTGAAATTTTTCCACGGTCTCATACACCGCCTCCACTTGGTCCTAAGAAACATGAAACTAGTCCACCACGTACAACAGTAATTAAGCAGGAAAACAAGAATGGTCATAAAGAAAAAGATTCCAGTAATAAAGTAGACGACCCATCTAAAAAATCTAAGAAAGATAAGAAACATAAGAGGAAAAGTGTGGATTCTGATCTTGGTTCTAAAACTCGCTCAAGAAGTAAGGATCGTGACGCTAAACCGGAAGATAAAATTCCAACTATTAAAGAATTACTCAAAGGATCAAAAGATGACTTATGGCCTCTTCCTGAGAAATTAATGCCAACTGTAGCAACTGCAGCTGAAGTATTTAATCGTGCTTCTAATAGTCCGAACTCAACATCAAATCCCAATCAACAGCCTGTACCCCTTGCTGTTCGTAAACAAAAGCGTATTAATATTAAATTAGCTTCTTCTAAAGCTGCAGAGGAATCAAGTAGCTCATCATCATCAGATGAAGATGAGGCTTCATCATCAACTTTATTAGTTAAACCTCCAAGAACTTCTGAAGAAACTGATGATGAGAAGAAGAAGAAAAAGAAGGAAAAGCGAAAGAGAAGACGAAGATCCAATTCTTCTTCAAGTGGAGATGAAAAGTCTAAGAAAAAGTCTAAAAAAGATAAAAAGAAAAAGAAGAAGAGTAAGAAGAAGAAAGCAAAGGATAAGCCTTAATTTTCTAATAATATAATATAAATAGTTTCGTTAATAATGTGTTTTCAAAAACGTTTGTTGTGTTTTCTTTATAATTGA
>JAQGCY010001073.1:0-12269 GCA_034700645.1 Xenylla mediterranea
TTTCGGCTTGAAACATAATTATTGGATGCGTATGATTAATACTCAAATCTAGCACCTGTTGGATTCTTTATAACAATACAATTAGAATATGTATTAGGCCAAGTTCTATTCTCTTGCCGGACTGGACAAATACTTACATTTTGATTAATAAATTTTATATGAACAGTATCAATATACATTAGGTTATCAATCTATTTAGATATGTTTATCGGGTCAATAGATTTATGTCAATCGATTAAGATCAATAAACAATTTTATTAAAACGTTTAACATTGATAGATGAGTTAAACCAAACAAATATTTAGGCTTAGGTTATGTCTCTCAAACAAACAGCATCAAAAGCATGGAAAAAAAAACATTAAAACTACAGAGTTTGTATATCTAAAAAATTGAGTTAATTCAGATCTATTAGAACATCCTCTTCTCCTTAAATCTATGTGTCTATTTAATGCTTGGCTAAGCTCTCTTATTCTTATTCTTATGCAACATAATAATATAAGATTGTAAATCTGCAAATATTCCAAACTGTTACTGTGATTTAAAACAGAACAGCAGATTTGTTTTCATCTCTTAAGCCTTAGAAATAGCAAGGGAGAGTGCAACAGTACAATTAAATAAATAAAAAAGCTTTGCATATTGGTTTGAAAATCTGAAGAATTATTTTTATTATTATATAGTATCCTGTTGTACTAGTCGTTTCACGTTCAAAGAACCATTTCCTGTCCTTTCTTTGCATAATAGAATTGAATTTGACTGATTCACAAATCACAATTTTAAAAAACCTATGAAACTAGGTGGGATTCGTATTTCGTATATGTTATTTATGTACATCAAGTTAATGAGTAAAGTTAGTAGAACGCAATGTTGTGAATGTGTTCATCATTTTGCAAGAAGTTATACAACTTTTGGACTTTTAGTGTTTTAGTCCTATAAACTTCAAAATATATATTTTTTCTTATGTACCTGCATACACCTACTTTAATCTTATTGTCTTAATGTAGCGTTTTTTTAAAGCACCTACTAATAAATAATGAAGATTCACTAAAAAAATTCATGGAAAATGAGACATGTTGAATTAACTCAAATTAAAGAAGTTTGCTGCTCTTCATTTTAATTTAGCGATGTTTTTTGCCGTGCTGGATTTGCACCTATAAGTCTGATTCGCCATTTGACTTAATTAACTGGCCAATATATTATTTTTTGGAGCAGAGGGGCTATTTTATTATCATTATTATTATTAATACAGCTATTCTCTCTTTTCATTAATAGTGTTCTTCCGAAATGACGCGTATTTACAGCTTTTGGGTTACTGTTATAAACTAATTTTAATTTAATGCTTATTGTTTTTACCGAAGAAAGTTTGCGTTGATTTGGCCAGTATCACCCTCAGCTTCAACTGGCTTCTCTTCACATTCATTATCTTGAACTCCAACACTCTCTTCTGACAATGTGGATGGTTCAAGCTCGATATTATCTTCTGGATCTGGAGCTAAAGCATCTTCATCTTCTCCAACGGCGTCTAATCCAGTTTCTTTGTTTGACATATTTGACAATTAAAACTCAATAATTAATACCACTTTTATATACGTGTGCAATGACTTCTTGAGTTTCCTCAATAACATATATTGGTAAAATACAATATATGTATTTAATTTATGTTTGGGAAAACTTGTAGTTGTATCCACTTTTTGACTAAAAACACTAACTCAGACAACAGAAGAAGAGCAAGAGACTAGTATGAGACTGAATATTTTCTTAATACATCTCGATCTCACATATTATCATAATAAAATTATGGAATCTTTATATAAAAAAATCTTAATACTGATGTCCTTGTAAATGTCTGAGAAATAAAATTAATCAAGTCACGATATCTCACGGTATGGATAAATGATATTCCATTTCTATCCAGCACAGGTAAAGTAAAGTAGTTTTATTGCACCAATATACACAAGCAAAAGCAAATAGAACTAAATCACTGAATTGCTTAACATGAACAACCTAAGCTCATGTCATTCTGATTCATGTAAAAATAAAATAAAATAAGAATTTATGTAGAAGATTTAATCACATTTGTACATAGCAATAGTCTGAGCTAATCTTCATACACTATTTTGTATTTGTATTCAGGAAAAAAAAAATTGATGGTCAAGCCAAACTGTAGGAGTTACCTGCTAAATGATTATGCACATTATTAGGTAGTAAGTAATGCATTCATTTCATTTCAGGATCTTTGAGCTTGACCATTAAATTAACCAAGTATGTTTAATTCAAGATTCTTCCATCATCAAAATCAACATATAAGGCATGGATGGGAAGATGCAATGAAAATAAGAGTAGTAGTAAATCTATCATCCCAATCCAATCCAATTCTTTGACTCATTCCTTAATATAGAATTTTAAATCATAAGCCAGAATTCTTGGTTATACAGGGAAAAAATTGCAAATCTGACAATGCATAATACAATTTGCATCGTCGAAAATAAAATGCAAAGAATATGAATTTACATATGCATCCCGATACTCGATTTTATTTATAGTATGTTGATCATTAGTATATATTTACATTGGATTAATGGATTCGTTTGTTTAAGAATTCAAAAAATCATTATGATTACCAATTTTATCACTCTAGTCAATAAAATGCCCATTTTACCATTATGTCAAAATGAAAGCGTTTGCTCTAAATTTCTATAATAAAAAAATTGAGGCATTGGCTTATTTACTGGAAGAGGTTTAGCTTTTGCGTCTTCGGAAGGTTTCTTAGATTTGCCAAAATATTTCTTAATTTTTGGAGCTGGTGCTTCATCCTCTTCTCCTTCATCCCTAAATACCAAGATACAGTATTAAAAATAATCATCATGAACTATAACAGTTTGCATGTGGAATCAGTGTAGTGTATATACCACTTTACAGGAGCTGCAAGCTCTTTAAGTAATGTTTCCGCAGTTTGCCAACTATTCCGAACGATATTAGGAAAACCAAACACTGGATCCACATTTACTCTTAAAAATTTCTTAGTTACAGGGTCTAGATAAGTTAGATATTGATAATGTAAAACATTGATCATCGAAGACTTAAATAAGCGTTCGGTATTACTTACCTCCTGGATATCCACTTCCCCAACTCTTTTCACCGCGTACGACTTCTAAATCGTTTGGAAATGTCCAACTTCTGAGAGCATGATCTCTAGCGACCTTGGCACAAATACTGGCAGCGCTTACAGGTTTATATTTCGAGTCAGCCTTTTTATCAACCTTAAACTTTAATTCAGGAAATAAATGCTCCAACTTTGCCTAAAAAAGAAAACACAAAATTATAGATTGTAATTTGTGTTGCAATGAATCCAGACATTTATTACTTGGTACTTCTCCATAGGTCCAACAGTATCTACATAAACTTTGGCAATACGTACTCCACGATCTAGCATTCCACGAATTAACTCAATTGCTGCATCATGTGAAACCTCATTCAAACTACATTTTTTTCGTTTGAAGCATTTGGAAGCAATTTGAGTTGGTGAAATGAATTTAATACCAAAAGCATAGTCTTTATTTTTCATCATTTTCCCTAACAATTCCTCCCGATCTTTCTCTGTTACTTGTTTGGAATCATTTAACTTATCTAAATCAGTCAAATGGGTTGGTGGATTAGTTTCAATTTGTTCATCTGATAGGCCAATTCCCTTTTTCTTGTTCACAGTTTCCTCATCCACAAGTGCAGAGAAAATACCATAAACCATTGGTCCTACAAGAAAATTTATATAAATAACAAATATTTTGCTTTACAGCAATGAAGGAATTGCAACTGGGGATAAATTATTAAACTTACCTAATACAGGACCACGTCCAGCCTCATCAATCCCAACATAACACCATTTGGATTTACATTTATCAGACACAGGACTAAAAATAGTCAAATCTTCATTATTATTCTTTCCAAATTGTTCCAGACCTTCTTTGAATGCATCCATGTTCTATTTCTAAAGGTTAAAATCAAACAATTAGAATTTACAATAACATGCCAAAGCTATATAAGAATATGACATGTTACGTAAACTTCACTGTACGTCTGTTCTTACCTGTTATCGTTATATTACTTTTGAATCAAATAAATCGTTTTGTTGTGTTGTTGGTCTGGTCCTGGTGCTAGTCCGTCCGTGATCCGTGGGTGGGTGAGTGAGAACTTAATCAGGGACACCGAACAAACACATTTCCACAATTGCAGAACTTTCTTTATATGGATGAATTGCCCATTGCCGGGTTCTTTCTATTTGTATGAATACAAAGAAACCATTCCCGCAAACATAACCAAGCCTGTGCTAAAGGAAAAACCAACTCTTAACTCTAAGCATTTCTTTTTACCATGTGCTATTGTCCCAAAAAAATTGGCAATTGGACAATGTGACATGATGCAACATTTTAAGCTATGCAAGCAAGATGCAACTGTCGCAGATAGAGATAAGTAATAATAAAATAAAACTGAAGCGTTAATGTCAATTAAGCAAGGGTAAGGGCATCGTTATTTTGATTCTAGTAAGGCGTCCCATTCCATTGACATCGCCATCTGTCCCGCATAACCAATTCCGAAGGATTAGATTTGCAATTTGAAGGGAAAACCCGCTTGGGAATCTATTCTATTGTAATGGGCTGAGATTGGGACGGGACAATCGGACATGTGAGAGTGGCAGTAGTGAAATGAAATGAGTGACAGGGAAGTGAGTTGATTTTCCTCATTCATTAGATTAATCAATTAATTCAATTAATTTGGTACAATTACTACAACTACAAACTACTCCAGCTCCAATATTAATCAATGCAATTAATTAATTTCCTATTAATCTAATCTTTACCAACCAAATTGATTAACTTCACTCTCTCTGTGTCTGTCCATCGTCTATGTCAATCGTCTTGTAGTCATAGTCGTAATTAGTCCTTAGATTCCCTTCCAAGTCAAACTAAGGGTCAAAGGAACAACTACAAGACAGCAACAGTCAAAAAATCCACCTAAACATCTATAAAGTACAACAAAACCAAGAACATAACCTTTTGTTGATTAATTGATTTTGACAATTCTACCGATTATTTGACTACTTGAAGCTTTAAACATTTACTCAAGAACTCCATTTGCTTTAGTCTACACGTTTTTGCCAATACTTTAATCATGATTTCACATTGTAAGTTTACCAGCCGAAAGCCTCATCATTCTATGTGTGAATATAACATAATATGAATATGTTCAATTATTTTTTTAATTTCAGATCGATCCATACTTAATATGGAGTCCAGTCTTGTTCGTAGTAATGCTTCAGTTTTAGCTTCCGGTCGGACTCGATGTCGGACATATATAGTATCTCCTAAACTCTGTTCCTATAAACCCAGTATTGATAAACTCAATAGCTATTCGTACTCATCAAAAAATGATGAAAATAAAATGGTGCAATATAAATCAGTTTGTGAGTAACTAGGCCCTTCATTAATATGTATTACTTGCCTATATTATTGTCGATTTGCAATTACAGTATCTCAACCTCAACACTTCGACTTCATACCCATTCCAAAGTCCATTAATAATCGTCTTCATTATTACTTGCAAGCTGGATTTGGTACCTTTGACACATCCTCTACAGTTGGATTTAAAAATCTTGATTTATATCATTGTCAGCATAGTCGATGTATACATGTTAGTGCAAATTTAGCCGATGATAAGGGGAAGGATAAAGATAAAGATAAGAATAAAAAACCACCTTCATCAAAAGTTGAGGAATCAATAAATACAATTACAGAACAGGAAAAGGAGAAACAGCTAGTACCAGCACCAAAGAGAAGTATATGGAAAAGGATCGAGGATGAGGTAATAAAAATATTATACTTTATGTGCAATCTAGTTGATTGGGGTTAAATTAAACTGTTTTTGTTTGAATTCAGATTCTTCACTATTATCACGGCTTCAGATTACTTTTTCTTGACACTAAGATTTGTGTAGGCTTAGTTTGGAGACTTATGTGCGGATACTCTTTATCAAGAAGAGAACATCGTCAATTGATAAGGACTTCATCTGATTTATTCAGGCTTTTACCCTTTTCTGTGTTCATAATTGTTCCGTTCATGGAACTTCTTCTGCCAGTTTTCTTAAAATTCTTTCCTGGGATGTTACCATCTACCTTCCAGACAAAAAATGAGCGAGTATGATTTAGTATTTTATTTTTATCTAGTTCTTTCTTTCATCCTTATCTTTATTTTAATCCTTAGGAAGCTAAAATGAGAGGTCAATTAAAAGTGAAATTAGAGATGGCAAAGTTTTTACAAGAAACCTTGGACGAAATGGGTTTAAAAGGCAAAGGCCATTCATCTGATAATGCAAAATCATTTGCGCAATTCATGCAAAAGGTATGCAAGAAGCAGCGCTCAGTATTAGTATTTATTTCATTCCTGGTTGTTTTGTTTTTCATTAGATTCGGTCTTCAGGTGAAGAAGCATCAAACGATGAAATACTCAAATTTAGCAAGCTCTTTGAGGATGAGATCACTCTAGATTCTCTCAATCGCCAACAATTGATTGCATTATGCAGAGTACTAGAAATAAATCATATAGGCACTAGTGCCTTATTAAGATTAATGTTAAGGATGAAATTACAGCGTCTTGTAAATGACGATAAAGTAAGTTATAATTGAATTTAAGATGATTAAATAATTACAATTATATATATTTGGGTTGCAGACGATCGAAGAAGAAGGAGTTGAGTCCTTAAATATTCAAGAACTTCAACTAGCTTGCAAATCCCGTGGAATGAGAGCCGTTGGGGTCCCGGAAGATCGTTTACGACGACAATTGGCTCAATGGATTCATCTCTCCCTGCATGAAAAAATTCCACCATCTTTGCTTCTAATGTCTCGTGCAATGTACTTGCCAGAGGATCTTGCAGCATCGTCTCAACTTCAAGCAACCCTTTCAGCGCTACCAGAAGCAGCAGTAAATAATACTACATTTCTAATATTTTAAATAGATTGGACCAGTTAATTATTATCATATCAATTTTTTAGGCGTTGCATGTAAAACAAGACATCGGAGAACGTGAAGGTAAACTGGACCACAAGACAAGGATTGAAGTAATTATTGGGGAACAAAAGAAAATCCGCGAGGAGAGAAATGAAGAGCTTGCCAGCGCTCCTAAACCCAAGGAAATTGTTAAGGAAGAAGAAGTGGAAAAACCAGCAGTTTTGGAAAATGAGAAGATCATCGAGCCGGAGATTGTTCGTGGTACGTTTATATCCTTTTTTTCTAAATTGTATTGTAATTAATGCATGCGAAGTGTAATGATTAATAATTGTTAATCTTTTATAGAAGATAAAATTAAAGAGGAGCCTTTTCCATCACCCCCACCTTCAGCTAAAGAAAAACCTTCTGCACCTAAGGAAAAGCCGCCGGCACCCGAACCGGAGCCTGCACCGATTTCATCTGAACTGTACATGGATACTGTTGCTGACATGGTTGAACGTTGCCTGTCTCGACATGTACCGCATCCACTTGCCGATGCAATCAAAGTAATTAACTGTTTGGCTTTCCTTGTTTTTTATATTTAAATTTTCCATTTACGATTATCCTTTATAGGAACCAGTAACAAAGGATGACTTTGTTAAAATTGAAAATGCTTTGGAGCATCTGACGGCGGAAGGCAAGTACGGTAAAGAATTAAAGGAATTGAAAAGTGAAGTAACGGAGTATGAGGAAGACGTTGAGAATTTGTCGAAACTAAAGTCCGATACTAAGAGGAAAGTCGATGTAAGTATTTTGATTCATATTCTTTTGCCAAACAAACAATTTTTTGTATAAAAAACTGTGTAAATGTCGTTACAGGTTAAAGAGACGAAAGCTGCAAGATTATTACATGCTAAAGTAAACACAATGATTTCGAAGATGTCACAGGCCGTACATCTATTGGGACCTGATGATCCGAAAAGGTGCTTATAGCGTTAAATTAAACTTGATATATATACATAATCTTATATTTTATTCATCTAGGCAATTTGTTAAAATTGAGGACGTAATGGATGCAATTCAACGCTTTCAAAATGTATCCGATCCTGCTAGACTTGAACGTATAGTTGATGTATTGGAAAGTTTAGATTTCGATAAAGACGGACAAATCCAAGTAGAACATGTCATCAAGGTAAGTGAAGTCTCATACGAATTAAGCTAACTTTCATGTTAGAAAAAACTTCTACTTGATTTCATACTAATTCTAGGTACTTGAATTAATTGGGAAGGAAAATGTCAAGTTGAGCCCTCAACTTGTGGAAGAGATAATTGAAATGATTCGTAAAGACGAAGAAAAGGAAAAAGAGTGACCTTATTATGACTTTATGTAAAAGCAGAACAGTGGAAAATTACTGAGTAAAATAAAATGTACAATATTAAATAATAAAAGTAATTAGAAACATATAAAACACAATAGTCTTTCCTATCAAACTAAAGCAATTCTACTTCGAATTTTTATCAAAATGCTATTTCCAATTCCAAAGTCCAATATTGCAGTCGAGTTATTAATTATTACTTATAATAATAGTCCATTGTGTTTGACAAATTTAGACTCATATTTCTTAGGGTCGTTGAATTATTGGCAAACGAGACAATTGCGTACTTAGAAATATTAGAAATAAAAAAATAGAAGCAGACCATAATAATGTCGGACATTCTTTTCTTATGATATGCCGAAAGGAGTCCAATTAACAAAATACGTACAATGAATGAAATTCCTTATCTAAAAGGGGTGTATTTTTCAATTTATAATTATAAATCGAAACATGATTTAAGCAGGTGTATGCTTGAAATTTGAATAGCTTATGACTCATGTTTCTAGCTTTTATTTTCTGGAATCATACACTGATTAAAAATCAGAAATTCATATAACAATTACTTGAAGAATTTGCATGATACTTAGTATAAATTCTTTGTTGATTAAGATGAATTAAAAAGGAACCCAGAAAATAAATCTATCTAACATTTAATTGCATATTGGTCATACTTGAGCATACAGCTCAAGTATGAATTATGAATTTTGAAAGTTCTAAACTAGAATTTTATTAAACTTTTCTGATCCCATTTATAACCTTGACTAAACTAAAACATTAGTATCATCCTTCAGCATTAAATTTAGAGCTATTAATTAAAATTTTAAATCATCGTAAAATCAGAATCCATCTTGAAACGCTTTTAAAAGCCCGAAAATGGCTGGACTGTGGAAATAATTTCCACTGCGCAATTGCTAAAGCTGCAGCAGATATTCAGTATCAATTGTTAGTATGCAATAGCAGTCCAGCCAAAGAGCCGTTCACTAATCACGTTATATATTAAGTGGGTTGATTTATTGAACTTTTGGCTTTTTTATATTGTCACCCATCGTGAAAAAAGATTGCAGAGTGGCTGGCCGGGTAGATTGACCCCAATTGTTACCCATGACGCCAACCTACCCCAACATGGTACTTACCCAAAGTAACCACTTTTTAGGCCGACCAAGTCGAGGCTATTGTGATGATCACGGCCGTTTATATGCCAATGGACACGATAACTCCCGAACTCGTGGACTGATTGACTTCAAATTTGGTATGCATGCGTTTGGGGTCAATACTAAGGTTAAGTTCGAAGATGGGCAAAATGATTTTTAGGTTATCAAAGGGTATTTCCGTTTACATATTTTCCAAAATTGTAGCAATAAGCCTTGAGTCGGGCCCTTTTACATGTATGGATAGGTTTTACTTTACCCTAAAAACTACACCTCTGAATCTGTTGTATTTGCTTTGGCCAGGATATACACGGTCGCTTGCCTATGTAATGTAAATGACAATTGACTGTAAGGAACTAATCTAAACCTAAACTTAAATTAACAAATTGCTTTGAAATCCATTTCTAGATTTTTTGCAAACTTTTTTTTACAGTGGAGGTAACAAAGGGGTAACATTTGCATGCCTTGGGGTAACTTGGAGTGGGATGATTAGCTGCAGTCAAAATTTATAACGTAATTAACGGACGGCCCCTATAAATTTTTGGCTCTGTTGATTCTTTCTGTGTCTGTGTGTATCATTGCACTACTGCACTCTGAATTCTCATTCCAATTCATTTGCCTTCAGACTTTTGAGAAGAACGCACGGAGTGAAGACAAGACAGAGAGAGTTAGAAGACTGGATAGAAACAATTCTATTACGTTTCTTTTTTTTTGTCTATTTCATTCACTCATTTCAGTTAAAAAACAAAACAGTAATTGAATTTGAGAATTTATTAAGTAATAATTAGTATTAGTTAGTCTCAGTATCAGGATTAGTAGGTTGAATTTTAGTTCTTTTAAGAATAAAAATTTCAGTAAATCTCCTACTACCTTCGTTTCCACAATCTACAATTCTACATACATACACACATACACATCCATCCATCAAATCAGAATCAAATCAACCCTTCCTGGCCAAAAAGTAACCAAAGAAAAGGGGTAAGTAAAACCAATATTCTATTTAGAGCGCACCTATTGCCTTGCATTGAAATCATTAACTGTCATCGTCATGTCATGCCTTGTCATGTCTTTCCAGGTCACATGTCATGCCGCCAGGCCCTTTACGCACTCATAATCGTAGGATAGACTTGTCCATCCATGTGCCTGTGCCATGTTCTCACCATTTGTCATTTGATTTTGATTCGTAATCCTACCTAGCATAATATTACTATTAACCTAAAGCTAGGATCATTCGGATTCTGAACTGAAATTCGGTTCGTAGTTCGTACTACTACAACTACTTGTTTTCATATGCTAATTTGCGAATACTTATTCAACATCAATTTCAATATATGGATTATGGATTCATAATATTATTTCGTATCATCCATCACTAATACATAATACTATTCAGTATTCAATATTCATTCGCTATCATTCATTATCATCATTAGTCTTTCTTTTCTTCTTCTTATGTTTTGGAGTTGGTGCGACAAGTGGATTTGATTTTTTGACTCATTCCTCACGGTTTACACTAACTTCAGTCTGAGACTACTAGCACAAAGCACATATACATGAATAACAAACACATAAACTTCTCTTTTTTATTTACTATTTTCTACCTTATCTGCATATTTATCAGTATCAGCATATCATACAAATACGAAATACAACGCCATTATGTTCAGGATTCAGCAGTTAGTTGACCGTTTCGTCAACATTAATCATTTTTCAACACTAATTCATTATTCACTGCTCAATAAAATAGGGACGTCCTAACTTTTAATACTTAGTTGAATTTAGGAATTTGGGACACATTTCTTATTTGATTAGTAACAGTACTAGTACTTCATAATGCATGATTTAGCGTACAATTAAAAAGCAGCATTTAACCAATATTTTTTCAACGAATTCAGCTTAGTAAGTCAGTAAAGAACCATTTTTCACTCAGATTGGTACACACACACACACAAATTTAAAGCACATGTGCCTCCGCTTTTACCTAGTTCTTGAAGTGATATTGTTGAAACTGGATTCAAATTGTTTTCTTCAATCATATCGTAAAACTAAAACTTAAAAGTAACGCCGAATCATTGATAGAAATTGCGAAATTAGGATTTGTTTCTGCATTCCTGCGAATAATTTTAATCGGTGTGTAGAGACTGTAATTGGAAGAGAGATGAGTATAAGCTGAAATCTGAATGGAATGGATGGTGTATCTGTTCTGTATGTATCAGAGTATGGGTATGGGTTAAAGTCTATTGGATTGGAGTTTTTCCTGCAGTGGAGTTTGGAAGAGAAAAGAGCATACGATTTTAGGATTGCACATTGCATTGGTACATTACATTAAAGTGCAGAAAATACTGTGTGTGTCTGTGTAGCTAAGCTGATATTGCATTGAGGCATGTCGTCGTGACGTTGCTATTCTTATATTAACTTTTTTTTTGCGAAACATACAATACAACTGTTAAGTTACTGTCTGTTCTGTACGAAAAAAAAATTAAGTAAATTGGTAGAATTATTAAACTCTTTAAAAGTATCAAGGGTTCTTTTAGGACGTAGGGTTAGTTAGTTAGATAGGACAGAAGTTTAGGAGGTGTGAGTGTGAACTTTGACACTAATTATTATAATTGTAACTGTAACTTTAAAGTGTACTTCTATCATACTAAACAAACACATTTTTGGAATTAGGTACAACTATCATCATCTATCAAATAGTATATAGTTTGTTATTAAAATTCAACTTTACAAGTTAAACTAATTATTATGTTATGTTCACCTTTACATGT
>JAQGCY010001074.1:0-12264 GCA_034700645.1 Xenylla mediterranea
GACCGATTGACTTGAAATTTGGTATGCATGCGTTTGGGGTCAAACCAAAGGTCGAGTTCGTAAATGGGCGGAATCGGTCCAGGGGTAAGGGTAGCTAACCTGAAACATACCCCTAAAAAAAAATTTTTGAACGAGAAAAAGAATTGATTTTTTCTTATGGGATTTTACATGTTAACTTTTGGTGTACCATAGGGTCCCCCCTATGCACATTTTCCAAAAAATTTGAAAAATTCAAGATTTTTTAAAAACTGCAATTTTACTATGGGTCGGGCTTTTTAACATGTATGGATAGGTTGGTTTTTTTTTTAATAATTTCATTTTAGGAAATGCAATGAAAAATGACTTTCAGTTCTCACTGTTGTAATTAATCAAATTTATACGCATAGTTGATAACTCGCATTCGCATCTACGAAAAGTGAGAGGAAAAAATAATTATTACATTTCTGAACTTTTTTTTAAAGCCGTAACATGTAAACGATCCCTAGTAAAGAAAGAGAAACACAACACAGACGTTCTTTTACTAGCCTATCTTGTTCTCCATTTTCTGAAAACAATGCAATGCTTTGTTTTGAAGAATCAAAACTAGCTAATCCTTGAATATATGAATAGTTTTGGTTATGCTTTGCTGCTAAATGAGAAATGATGCAACTGCAACTAATGTAATTTTTTGAACATTTTTTCTTTCTAAAGGAAGAAGTTAACGAATGTATATCTTCGAAGAAATCTTATTGTTCTTAAAAAAATTAATTATATACTATAGCGTAGGAAGGTTTACTTTAGCAAAATTCTCTGTTTAGGCTAAAGTTGGCTTACCGTCTGCCTAATAAATTGGTCTAATCTAGGTGAGATTATATCTAAGATTGAGTAAATTGGCTAACCTTCCATGAGTTTCGAATCGATGTGGAAGATGCGGGCTCTGAATTGAGTAGTTCAATTTCGCTGGTTGATAACTGAGTATGGACCACATCTTCATCGATATCATCAGTTTGTGATGATACTTTTCGGTTGTTTGATTTAGTTTTCATAATGTCTGAGATTGGAGATGCTGGAGAAAGTCCTTCTGGATTCTCGGCACGAAGAAGGAACATATATCTTGTGTCCGGCTGTAAACCTTCCACAGTGTAGCTCACTTCTCCTGTCTTGCTAACACCCCCATAAATTCTATGACCATGAACGACCCAACCTTCTTTACTATTGTCTGGGCTAAATGACTCCAGAGTAAATCCTAATAATGGGGAGCTTCGTACTGGTGCTTTACTTTGTGTCCAAGTCCAAGATAATGTAATTGAAGTTGATCCTGTTTCATTTAAAATAGGTTTGGACGGAGGAGATGGTAACAATGATGGGTTGGTTCGATGGAAAGCTATATTTGGATTTGTGGGCGACTCCACGACGAGTGAGCCAGAAAGTGATGTTGAACCAGATGGACTGGAGGCCACACAAGAGTACAGTCCGGAGTCTGAATGCCGTAAATCTATACAAAAACAAATTACAAAAATAATAATATTTGTTTCAAACACGCGTTTTTTCTCTATCTACAATCAATAATTATAAGATAACAAAAGATGTGCTAATTCAACCTGACCTACCGCGATACATAACATTAATATAACTAAACTGGCGTTCAAGTGTTAAGCCATATGCAATAAAGCAGTGATACTTAAATGATCTATACAGATTCACTTCCAATTACTAAAGACAAGCCAATTTTTATGTTAAAACATTTATGGGTAGACAATTGTTAAAAATCTATTGTGACTGTCCAGACTTACCATTAATTTGAAGAGTTCCATTTGTTGAAATTGTTATTCGAGTTCCATATTCTGAGTCGTTTATCAAGTCATTCCCATTTTTGAGCCATTTTATACTTGGAATGGGATTTCCAAATGCTTCACAAGGAATCGAAGCCATACTTTTTAATGGCAAAGTTTGATTCCTTGGAACAACGTTTATAATGGGTGGTGGAAGCTGATCTTGTGACGTGACTTCCAAGCGTACCGTTGTTTCAACAGATCCGGCAGCGCTTACTGCTGAGCATACATAAGTACCAGAATCTTCCCTTTTCACTCCTTCAATTTGGAGAGTTCCCTCAGGAGTAACAAGTAAATGTTCAGATCTATGGAATGGCAAGAAAAGTTCTTGACTGCCTTGCTTTCTCCAAAACAGGAGTGGAGCAGGGTTCCCAGTGGCACTACACATAAACTTAGCAACTTCATTAATACTTAGTCTCAGATCTCGTGGTCGATTAATCAACTTGGGTCGTGCTGAAATATAAGAGAAAACAAAACAATTAAACAATGAGAACTTAAGGTTCACGTCACTCATAGTTTAAGATCCTAACTAGAGATAAATAAGCAGCTTTTGGTTCTGAGTAATCTCCTTACAAACTAGTTTAGAAAACTTGAAAATGAAAACTTATTCAAGGCATATTACCTTCTAATATTATGAAAATTGCAATAAGAAAAAATTTGTCTATTATTTTCAAAAAACTTAAATGCCATCCTTTCTACGCTTTTGTCAAATGCAATCTTTTTTATTTTAATTCTAAAGAAATGCCAAAGACAGGTATTTATACTGTAATTGCTTACGTACAGTGAACACTGAGAAGAGCGCTTGCCCGAACACTACCCAATTCGTTAGAGCTTTGGCAAAAATAGAGTCCTTCATCTTCAGGTCTAGCATCTCGTATCCTGAGTCCTCCAACGATTCGTTCAGCCCGATCCTTTGGCATAATAGCATCTTGACGATACCAATCAATTGTAGGAGTTGGAATTCCATCGACATCACAATGGAAAATAGCAGAGTCTCCAATGAGAACGGTGACATCCTTGGGTTCTTCCTTAAAAAATGGTTTTTCTGAAAATATAATTAATTCATGTCACATCCAGAAGAGTAGAGACATACATAATACTAATTGCCGAGATTCCGTTCAATATCTCGTCATGATTATTATTTTGAGTGCCACAATCAGTATTAGTACCCTATTCATCGCGTCTCCTAAATCTTTTCCCTTGTCCATAATAAGTATTATACTCTTCTATAATCCTAGACATCAAACCACTCCATTGTCGTCGTGAGACCAAGTTCCACGGGTAGATAGCTAATAATAAAGCGTTTAAGTTAACATACCAGAAAATATAAAATGACCCAGTCAAAATTCTTCCACATCGCAGGCAATATAAAATGAGAGTTTTCAAAAGCCCTTTTAAATTAGAATGCCATTCATAAAGTTGCATGAATACTTCAAAAATTTTAGACCCTTCTCAAATAAACTCTTAACAAAAGCTATAGTTCACCATCTGTCCTACTTGTGAAATGCTTTAAATTTCAAGTATGGTAATTATAACATTGAGAAGTTTTGCATTATTTTTCTCGAATCATTAAACTCTTCGTTACTTGAACATTTAATATGAATATGCGTAAATGTATTTTCCATTTTAGACTTACGTTGGACTGAAAATGTAACTTCAGGAGAAGCCCTGGATCCAGCAATATTTATGGCCACACATTGATATCTTCCAGCGTCAGAAGCTTTTACGTCTCTTATAACGAGGTTACTTCCTTCAAGAATTTGTAAACGACTTCTGCAAATAATAAAATTTGGGTTGAAATAAATAATTTACGCGAAATAACAGAAGGCTCTTACGTCGCAAGTCTCGTATCCAAATTTTGTCCATTCCTTTGCCAAAGAACTTGAGGTTCTGGAGTACCACGAGGAGGTTGGCAGAATAATTTTGCAATGTCTCCGACAAGAGCTTTTGTGTGTTGGGGTAAAAGTCGAAATTCGTCACGAATGACTGAAAGAGAGAAAAATGAACACAGGAATAAATAATTATTCTTTAAATTCAAAATTGAAATTGTGATGATTAAAAACTACAAACATGTTTCAGTTTCATTATCATATGTTAGCATCTTCACTTTTTATTTCCTTTTTCACAACTGTTGTTACTTGAAGTGAACTGCATATTTCAAAGTAGTAGTTCCCTAATTTAATTCATCAGAATCAGATACTGCATATGTATATACAAAGACAGTGAGTTTAGCTTTAGCTTAGCTCTCATTTTCAAACTGCTTATAAGCGTACACACAAGCCTTGTTTGGCTATAAAATGTAATTCTGGAAACTATGTAAATTAATTCCTAACTGAAGTAATAGAATATGCTAACAAGATGAGACACACATGATTCTCTTATATATTTGGAATAAATAGATATTAAAAAGGACCAGTTTGTTTAAAATGTTAGGGTGTGTACACACCTGATATCAAGTTACATGTCTAAATTATACCAATTATTTCGTAACAAAATTGTGAAAGTCCCCTTCTATGTTCTTTGTCTAAGTCCAAAGAAAAGAGTGTATCTCTACTTTATTCATCTCCATCTGTATATTGTATGTATGTCTAAAGAATTTAAAAGCAGAAGCTTAAATAATTTGTTAAGTAAAATCGTTTGGAAAGGAAAGCATAAAGTTTCAATGTGTATTCTCTTTTAGTGTTGGGGTTAGATATTATTATTTTTTTTATAAAAAATAGTGATGAGTCAAAGAAATAAATACTTATTCATTTTTATGGTTCTTGAATAATACAAAACTAAACTATTAATGTACATGAAAATCCTTGATAAACTTAGACAGACGGACAGACAGGTATCCAATCCAGTAATGTGCACGCAGAAGGGCATGAGCTCATGAAAAGTGAGTATGATTCCAATTATTATATTTTTTATTTTCTTTACTCTCTCTCCCCCACATAGTTTTCGAAACCCAAAAATAATTATATGATGTGTGAATTGGAGTACTTAAAATAACATTCGCCGATAGTCTCTGACAAAAGGGTTTTTTAATAGAAATAGAACCAAAAGGGTGCTCCAAGTCGAAACTGGAAGAGGAAATGTTTAGTTAAGATAGCACGGGGATAAAAGATAAAATAAAAGGTAACTCAACTAATAGTTGGTTTCATAAATTTGAACTACATGGAATGTAAATCCGGTACAATTTTGAGCTCAACTCAACTAATCATTAATAATCCATGAAAGATAAGAATACTCGGTACAATTATTTATTATGAAAACGGATAAAGAAATTTTTACTTGTTATTATTATTATATGAGACCTTTAATGGTTTCAACAAGACCTGGAGATCTTAAGAGAAAATCTTACAACTCAAGTTACTCTGATAGTAAACATGAGAATCAACCAAACTGTAAATTAGTAAGATACTTTGAAAACAAAATATCTTACTGAACATTTCATCACTCATCTGAAAAATATGAAGAAGGAAGCATGAAGTATTTGGCCCAAAGAATTTCCCGAGAGGACTTGAGTTGAGCCTTGAGTTATCCCTAGCCCAGCCAAGAGCAATAGCAAACACTTGATGTGACAGCTTATACAATATAACAAGATCTTTGGAATTTCTACATCTACTTCAGAAGAATGCTTTAATATGAAATACAACCAAACTATTTCCGGTATATTACTTAGAGACAGATGTTCAATGAAATTTAAATTGAGTTTTGAAATAATGCAAGTAGAAGTAAGTAAGTAAGAACACCAAAGAACGACTACAAGGAGTAAACACTTGAAGATGCTGCTGAGTAGATGGAAAGTAAATAAAAAGTCTCATCATTTTCTTTTCCATGTTTTGGTATGTAGATTCCTACCTTCTACGGTTGAATCTAGTCCAGAATTATTATTAAAGTATAATGGGCAAAACCTTAGAGCCACAAAGATAAGTTAGTTCTAGAGATCTGGAATACATTATCCGCTGCTGAACATCCAGGAGACAGTGAACTTATATTAGAACATGATGAAACTTTAGTACCAAGAATAAGAATCTTAACATTTTTTGATGCCTTTTGATGTTTTGGAATAAAACAGGACTTTGCAAATGTTAGCTATCAATATTATCTAGGCATAAAAAAGTTTTCTTTCATTTAAATTAGTTGCATGATGATACGAAGATGTGGTATTTCAAAGTAATAATAAGTTAATATACATTCCATGTAATGTTATGATCTCGTAAAATGTAATGGGGAAATTATTTCCTCTTCCGGAAAAATATTATTAAAAAATATCTCTACTAGTTCAACATACATAGAAAATGGAAGAGTATTTTAACTTTATAACATCACAATAAGCTATAACAGAAAACAGCCTAATTTAAACCTTTATGTACAAACTTCCAACTATAAACATTTACATATGAAATGAATTTTGGTATTTAAATGAACAGAATTTGAGTTGACATAAACTTTATATGAAATCTAAACCACGGTCTAGATTAACTACTTTGGCCAAAAGCCGATACAAGATACAGCATTTCTTTTTTAATTTATTGATTCATATCGCTTTCAAATTTTAACCAAGCCTAGAACTCTGGCATTTGTCTCAGGAGTACTGTTAAACATTTGTTGACTGAGTCTTATGGTCAAAGGTTATCCTAAAAATACATATGAAATGTCGTTATCCAGCACGAACATGTTGATGACAGAAAAATTATAAATGACAACGCCGATGACGATAGGAGTATAAAACGGATATCCCATTTTCATTTTATCTTTCCTCATGGTAAAATGGAATCCCTTTCAGATTGAAATTTTACAGTTCAAATCATAAATTCTATTATTCATGAGCAAACATAGACAAATGGATATGAAATCCAAAGTCCTTTGAGTTTGCTTGCTCTAGCTCGGTTTTTCATATCAAAAATGAATAATGCCCAGCAGACGAAATCTGGACATTGAGAGATACCTCATCTGGCATGGGATTCAATCTATTCAAAGACCATAAATTGTAACAAAAGAAGATAGATACCATTTCACCAACGGTAGTAAAATATTGAAATTTGTTTTTGAATGCGGGCAAGCATAACATGTGCTGCAACACCAATAAGCTAAATTCCAAGACAAAATTCTAATAAAACTGGAATTAAACTTCTCCGAAGAAATCATTCGATTATTTCTATTGGTCGAACTAGCTAAAACATCGTGGAGTATCAGCAAGATGAATCTTCGAAAAATGTCACAAAATATTTTTTAGTTTATTCATCGGGTTTTTGCAATCCAAAAAAAGCTATTGGAAAAGGGGAAAGTGGTTAACTTTGAAATAAATGGTTACAAAAGGTGTTATAAGTTTATGACTTTTCCTAACTTTGGAATAGAAAACATGGAAACTTTTGTGGGAGCAATGGGTAACTTTTAGTTCTATGTTGACAGTTAAAGAAGTAAAAAAAATAAAAGCATAAAATTTATGGACTACTGCACGTGTCACTTTTAATTTTGGGAAATTATGACTCCTGTTTTAGTAAAAGTCAGTTCGTTGTTCATAAGTTCACAACTAGAAGAATGATTTTACGTGCGAAGAAGCAATATATGCGGGCTTAATGTATAGGTTTTTTATCTTTTTCTTCTTCAAGTTCCGTGAACTCGGTAACTGAAACTAAAACTAAATACAAACAAAGTTTAAGTTGAAGCGTAAATTTTAATGCTATTTTGCTGAAAACTAAAAATATAATAATTTGAAAATAAAGCTCATATGTAAGCTTATTGACAGTAGCCGAGGATCCCTGTGAAAATGGCCAATGCATTAGGCAAACAGGAAGCAATTAAAAAATTAGTTTAGACTATAAATACAACCATGTTATTTGCAGACGATTAACAAATTAACAAGTAATTAACTCTTGGGATCCTTCCCTACCAAAATTGTGGAGGTAGAAAGATAAGAAAATATAGTTCATACTGGAAGCCTTAAAATATATCGATCGACTGAGCTGCGAAATAGTATCCAACTGCTTGTTTAGTGAAAACACGAAACTTTATACTCTAACTAAAGTTCATCTTTTCTTCTAAACATGAAAAATTAACACTTCCAAACTAAAACTAATTTATAAACACCTTAAGAAATTTTCACCACCAATTGGCTACTATATCTCGAATTCAAAGACATACGAGTCTGCATTTCGTCATATTAATACAAAGATAACCATAAACTTAAACGAAACGAGTTTTTAATTTACAAGTTTTTAATTTATATTTTTCCTCCCTTCAAAATGTTAGTTGTCAAGATCAATACACTTGAAACATAAAGTTCACACGTGTTTCCTTCCTGTTGGAACTTATTAAGTATTACCTGAACATGGGGATGAATTAATAATAAATTAAAAGGCATACGCTCGCACGTGTAACAATTTATCAATTAATTCTTTACACATTCGATTCAGCCTGATATCCTTGTTACTTTAGTTTTATTAATTTGGAAACCAGTTTGCTTCACTTTTTGAAGTTTCTGGAATATTTTACAAAATGTGGAGCATTTGAGGTTAGTTGAATTGAGATAAATATTTCAACTTCTTTTTATGGTTACAGGAACCATAGAGCTTTCACTTCAATGTACATTCTAATCCAACTGCCCCTGACAGGGAGAATATGAAGAATGAATGACTCATTCTTCATTAATTGAAGACAGCAAAGTGAGTAAACATTTGAATTACTAGTGCCCAAATCTTAACCATAAATATACTGCAGCCTACAGACACAGGTCCCCCAGAGCTAATGTAGACATTGATTCATCCCCGACTAATCATTGCAAATTTAAGAGTACACGGAAAGGGACGTTCGTCTTCAATGAAAATTTTATTTGAAAGATTTAGATGGGGATGACGGGGTTAGAAAACTTCTGTAATAGTTTTGAAAATAAAGCAAAGGAATGGTTTGCTAGGTATCTTGATCATTGAGACAAAATTTTAACCCACAAGTTTTTTCCAGCGCAACAAAACAATTGATTTTGTTGTATCCCAGTTCTCAATGCAAATACAAGGAATATACATTTGAGAATAAGAACAGTAAAAGTAAATCATACTATAGAGTAGACGCCACGTCACCTTGTAAGGTAATAAACTAAAAGAAAAATAACTTGAATGAAGTTCCAGCATCAATATAAAGTACCATATTGCTCGTTTCTTTTAAAATGAATTCAAACATTATGTCAAACTACTACAAGAAATCCAATCTTGAAAGCTATAATTTTAAATTTTTGGCTGAGGAACGACTACCATAAAAACCAAAAGCCTACGACCCCATGAACGGTATTTATGGGCTTACGAAAGGTCTAACATGGAAGTATAAAACGAAAAGCCAATAAGAAAATATAAAATCTTTCCACAAAATCTGCATAACATACTATTGAAATTGACTATAATATACCAAAGACAAAATCCAACATGTTCTAAAAGTTGATATGTCTAATATCTTGGCCTAGTAAATTAACGTTTCTACTTAGTTGAATCGCACATAATAAACTTTCTTTCATTTTCAGACATGTAAACAATAAATTCTTTGCTGATACACCAAGAAACTGAATATCTAGAACTTGAAATTCTAAATTAAGCCAAACATTATAATATGCATTATATTCGTTTCAATCCATCTTGTCTCAAGTTTACTTTGGATTCATCTAGGTTTTGTTGCTTTTTAGATTAATGTGCAGTATAAAACAAATGTTAGGAACGTTCAACTCATTAGTAGCTTGAGTTGTGATTTATGAGAAACAATTTACAACACATCAGTGATGAAACTCAAACAGTTTTGACAATAAGAAAAGTTGAACTAACTAATTGTTTCGTTCTTGTAGTCCAGGCCAGGATATTTTGATATTTCCCCTAAATTGAGAAGAATAGGGAAAGAGTCTCGAGAATTGTATTGTCATTTCATTATACTTTTATTCGTTTAGTCCTACCCAAGCCCATGGAATTACTTTATACTGATGAACAGAACAAGGAAGGAGTCACAATTTAATTAGTCTGCCAAGAATCCATCGATTTCACTCTTTATCTCACAACTCCTGCTAATGACTCCGGAGTCAGAGAACAGATCCTTCCTGGGATCAATTTTCTCTTTTTCATATAAACTATATACTACTTCTATATTGATTATACGTTTCGTTTTTCCTTTTGCCGTATCAATTATTACTTGCTCTCGTGCCAAACTTTTTCCAAAAAACAAAAAGTAAAAGTGCTTCAAGTTTCGAAGTTCTCATTAGTAAGAAACTATACCATATAATTTATTCAATAACTCGGAGTAAAGTAAAGTTCCAATCCAAGTAGTCCCAAGCAATTATTATACCTACAAGAAAAATTTTTCCGACTTCTGGTAATACACGTAGCCCTCTAATATCAGAATATTAAAGGATACAGAAATGACTATAGATCAAATGAATCTGACTTGAGTCTAGGAACTCCATTAATCAAATTACATTTTTTAGGTTAAGAGTATTAGGAAATTTCCAAAATTAACAAATAAAACTTATTCCACAATACACAATTGGTTCATTTCTTGTTTGCACATTGCATTTCGACCGAAAGTTTTTTCCTACAAATCATTTTGCTGCGTTAAAATAACAATACGTATTCTCCCATTTAATGCTATCGATAGCTGGTGACGTCACACAAAAAAAGAAAAACCCGTAAATAGGGACCGTTCGTACGAACCAACCCTTGCGCTTTAGTTGTTTTTTAACACATTTAACTCAGATCGTCATTCGAAGATTCGTCAGATGAAAACTTAGCTGAATCATCTTCAGAATAGCTAGATTGCTCGTCTAAATTGATAACAGGGTTTGTTTTGCTATGCGAACAGTCCCTATTTACGAGTTTTTCTTTTTTTGTGTGACGTCACCAGCTATCGATAGCATTAAATGGAAGAATATATGATATGCTATGCTATGCTATGCTGCTATTCCATGTCCGTTTAAAAAATATCCAACTAAATAGGAAGGGATGACATTGTCAGTCAATCAAACTTTCACCTCCTAAAAAACATACTGTATCAAAGACTTTTACACTCTTTGTTTCACACGTCATTGCTATATATTATATTTTAATAATAATTTCCTGGTCATCATTTCAAATTCATTCTACATAAAATACATTTAAGTGTTAGACTGAACGAACTTTGGATGGAAAGTGGAAACTACAATTTTGAAAGGTAAAACACACCTCTCCATGACAAGCTGATTTAAATCATACGTCGTTCTTTTTTTATGAGTTATTACTTTATCTTCAACTCATGTTTCTTCTTTTTTAGACCGACTTGGTAATTTTTTGGGGGTTATGGAAGGATACATGTCAAGCTAACATTTCTCTCACCTGGAAGTGAGACTTGGTCTATTCAATAGCTATATCAACATTAACATTTTCACCCTTATAATAATAAATAATAATACCGCTCATGGGATATTCATCGTAAATGTGTACACGTTATTTCATTCTTAATTCAATGTTATATGGAGGCTTTAAAAGTTCTTTGGAATGTTTTCAGGAGAAAAAAAATACCTGATGTAACTGCCTGGCATTTAAACTAAAAGCAAGCTAGGCGAGCTCAAAGAATAAAAATGGAAAAGATGTGTTGTATCCCAGAGGGGCTGGAAATTCGACAAAGATGTTTGCGTTGCTTCATTTCTTTTGAGCTCGTATTATTAGCTATCTCTGAAGCAAATGGACAAAAGAACAAATGACCCGAAGTAATAACACATTACACATTCTTTTCTTTTAGTTGAATGTTGGACACATATTGAAAACAAAATTACTACATTTAAAACGCCTATATACAATGTGTTTGCACGCCGTTTAAAAATTGTCTGACATCATTTAGGCTTTGGAATTGTCGCTTGAATGTAAATACTAATAGCAAGAAAAAACGACAAATAATCTAGAAGAAGATTAATTACTTATTATATGTAGACGGATTAAATTTGTCTTAATATTTAGAAGCTGTGAAGCTCAAAAAAATATTGCCTACATTATTATAAAAAAATCAATGAATACATACCTCCAACTTGAAGCGTTGCATTTCTACTTCGAACTGTTCCGATGCCATTTCTAGCTATACACCAGTACGTTCCAGAATCAGATTCTTTGGATCCTTCAGTTCCAAAATCCTTGTTTCTTCTGCCATCCGACACACTTAAGAAGAATAAATCCCCAAACGGCAAAAATATTCGCCGTCCATCATTGGATGGATTATTATTGAGAAGTTCTCCATCCTTGTACCACTCGATTGTTGGGTCCGGCTTTCCTTCAGCTTTACAATTGAGTGTTGTCGGTTCATTTTTTTTCACTAAAACATCCTTTGGGTGCTCCGTTATTTTAGGTGAACGATGTTGACCTAAAAAAAATCATATTTTATATTCATGAACACATTGGTGAAAGTGAATAAAAATTGAGGATCTTCCTCAAGTATGAGGTTTGAGTATTGAGTCTGAACCTCCGAGAAA
>JAQGCY010001075.1:0-12261 GCA_034700645.1 Xenylla mediterranea
ATTGATTTGTTCTTGATTTGGCAGTGGTAATACTGGGGTATCCGTTGAACATGGTAGTTTACTACCATTTGAATTTGGGGTTGAAATGATGGTATTTGTTTGTGTTATTGTTACAGCTTCATTTTTAGGGGTTTTATTTGTTGTACTTTTAGTTTGACCCATTTTAGATTTTTTATGTTTCTTTATCACTTTATCTGACTTGCCGGAAATACAACTACCCTGACGTCGGCATCCACCGCCAAGGAGCTGACGAAAGTTACACCCGTATGAAGGCAGTTTGAAGGCAGGTTTAAGGAATTTTCGAGGAGTTTTAGCAGCAATCAATCTTCAGTTCAGAACTTCAGAAAATGTTTTCTACAAAGGAAGAAACAAAATAAAACTTTATTAGCTTCACTGTTGCTGTAGACGTAGAGTAAAAATTGCAACTAAACTAAATGGATGAAATGTCTGATTTGCATTATACGTTGAATTATACGTGAAAATTTGGAGAATGGTAATGGATTCAATAATAACTATTATCCAATGACGACCTTCAACTTCCTGACCAATCTCTCATTATCATTAAATTATTTTTCTAAGTAACGTCATCCCAAAACGCCACAAACTGTATAACATTTACAAACAATCAAAACAAGCACAGAATTACAAGTAGATTCCAATTACAAGTTATATTTATGACAGGATGTTGCATTTGAAAGCTTAAGCTATACATTGCACCAAAAATGAGTGTTCCGCTTCTAATGAATTGACATAATGAATAATATGCTAATTGCAAACAAACCTGAACTTTCCAAACTAATAAAAGATTTTCAATTGTAATTAAAAATTCTAAACTTTTGCGAACTATCCAAAAATCTAGACCGACCTGCTTCAACAGGTGTAATATTTGAAGTGGATTTAAATTTACACGTTTAACATTGTTGCATTGTAATGTAACTAAATCTATACCTTTGATTATCAGGGAGACAATTTTTTATCAGGTGTAAATGAATGAGATACGATATGGATAAGCATGCAAATTGAATGAATGTGAAGTGATAAAGATTGAAACTTTCGGTTACGTTAAATATTAAAAGTGAAATCTTTAGTTAGCAACTAACTGGGTAGAAAATCATAGTCAAGTTAATCAGTGTCTAGCTACTGAAAATTGAAATCGGAAGCACAAATACGAGGAAAATCCAAACCAAAATAACTACATAATATTTGCACAACTGGAAAATCTTACTTTTATACAGTAATTCTCCAGAAGTAATGCAGTTCAATTAAAAGATCAAATATTAACTGAATAGACGCGATGCTAATAATAAAACGATCAAAACATAAAACACTCTAACACTTCATGCTGAGCTTGACTCTAACTTACTCTAACAGACAGACAATTTGATACCTTTAAGTTCTACACTTTTACTGTTTTCTGTTTGTTAGACGAAGCTTTTAATAATTGATTGACACAATTATTTTTTTTGGTATAAAACTGGTAAATAGGAGCAATAGTATTACTATTAGTGCTATTAGACACACTCTATTCTTCTTTGGGCTTATTTTATTAGGCTTCCTATTTATTTATGACTATTACTATTAGTAAAATATATTAAACCATGACCAAAATACGAACATTACATTTACAAACAGCTTGTAGTTATAAAATGAACTGTGGTACGATGTAATAGTAATTCTAATACACGCTTAATTTTATGCCATGGATAATTGGGATGAAACATAAATTCTACATGCATGGTTGAATGAATTTGAATGCTTACCTAAGTACTAAAGTACTGTCTGTACTAATTTTAAGCAGAAGTCAGTACAAAGTACAGGAAGATTTATATTTATTATTACATAGCTCAATTTATTCATTAGTTGAGCAAGTAAACAAGGATTGTTATTTTGCATATTCAAATTCAATTCAATTTCCATTCGTAATTAAATCTTTGTTTTTACAATGCTTTGTCAGATTGTCTGTATGGTAAAAGAAAGTTAAGAATTGATTTAAAGAGATCAAATGCTCTATATAATGAAATATCCGCTGCAAGTAATGTTTTCAGGCAAAATATTTTTCCAGGTTTCTATCCTCTATCTATTCTATCAGAGTTCAAGACATTATTGTAAGACTCAATGGAATTACCCATGTATGTATCCTGGATTTACAGAAAAACTCCCACGTCCCACGTACAAAAATCCAATTAGAATGACTGGAGAACATTATTATTATTAGATATTCGTATTTTTATGTATGGGTTCAACACTGAAACTGACGTCAACAACATTAAACAGTCTTCAGTTAATCAAAAGAGTCCTGGAAATCTGGAAATGGATGTATGTATGCATATACGCCGAGCAACTATTATAAAATTACATACACTATACAATTATACATAGCATAGAAAAATTACCTGTGACATTATTTGGATCTACCTACATTAATTTTAAGCTAGTTTATCTTTTCCAACTTAACTTAAACTTTGCGTGATTGATAAGAGCAGAAAATTTACTTAAAAGTAAAAACATATTCAATCATCGTTAGAAATTAGTGTATGGAAGCATAACAGGTATATTTTTTTTTGTATTTGCATGGAAAACACATTTCTTCTCTACTGTTTTGTTGTTTCGTCTAAAAAGACCTAGATGAACTTTACTTATCCTGAATGCTAAAGGTTTATATAATTTGAATTTGAATAGAAAACGAATAAGCTTTTAGAGGTAAAAGCTCTATTCATTATTGTTGTGAATATTTATGTATTTTATTTATTGGAAACTTATGAACTGAGCCCAAAAAGTTTACTTAGGCTATCAACAACAATATTGTTACGGAATAAATGAATAATGGATGGATAAATTCTAAAACTAAGAATACGTTTAGCAATAGAAAGGGTAGAGCCTAAATAGATTAATTTCTACCAAATGAAGCAAAAGCAACTCCCTTCAACTTTTCCGTTACACTACACGTAAATATTTACGCGTTTTATGAATTTTAATCGAGCATTCTACTACTGTACTTACTACTTAACTTTGAAGAAAATGGTTTCAATTTAGCCAAAATGTACATATTTATTATTTTCATCTTTATCCTACAGGTAGATATATATCATCCAATAGATCACCTTCGCGTTACATCATCTCATCGCAATTCTCAAGGTGTAGCAAGGTCATTTGCGATATGTACGCATGCAAAAATATGTACACTAAAGGAAAGAATAGTCTGTAATCGGCAATGCCAAAGTGAAGAGTAATTTCTGATTCTGATTACATAAACTTCTGAGCAATTCATTAAAAATTACAATCAGCGTGGGCCAAAATATACCAAACCAAACTTATGCCATGCCATATGCATAAGGGAATATATGTGTCTATTTTGATTGCATGTCTGCCTATCCCTGACTATCTAATAATTTCTTAAAGTAAACAGTTGCATCTCATCTTTTCATTTTCGTTAATTTATTTACAAGGTTACTTTAATATTTATGCATATTTAGGTATATCTACAAATAGCTTATTCTTATTATAGAGTTAATTGGCACACACTCTAGCACCCTGACTTTGCTTTGGATCTAAATCCAAAGTCTAGTAAATATTTGCCATGCCAGGTGTACTTTTCCAGAAAAATCTTTCGGCATTGTTCCTAGACTTAGGATCTTTGGCTTTGGATACAATAAAATGGGTTGTTACTATTTATAAACCGTTTGTACTTTAATTCGGCTCCGGCTGGTCTTATGCGTTTTAATGTAACGTAAGTAAATCAATATTTTCTCTGAAGTATGGTAATTATACCCAATCAAAAGCAATTCAATTATTTCATGAGTTCAAAAATAGTTTTTTTATGTAAACACACTGATATCCTGCCATGCCTCTCTGGAGAATAATGTACACAATTAAATTCTTATTACTCATTCATACATTTCTTCAGAAACTGGTAAATATAACTGAATTGAATATTTTATTGTAAAGCAGGAAATCAAGCTTAAACTCGATATTAGGTTTTGTTCTCAAAATGTCCATATTTTGTCAATACATAAATGATTAAGATTAAGTTTAAGAGGCATTTAGAAACATAAGTCTCATGCAAACAACATTAGGATTATTTCTGTAAAGTCCATGGTTCACTCACAATTGATAAGATATGGTGTATGTATGGTATTCCTTATATTTATTTATGGATTTTCAGTTTTTTCATAATAATAATATTATTTGATTAGTAACGACGGCTTTTACGTATACATGTACCATAAAGAATTCCGGTAACTTAACTCTCATCAAACAATTAAATGTGAATTGAGTTTGTGACCATGAATGAATGGAATGATTGTTATTGCTTCTAAGTTCTAGGTATTCTGAATATATCTACTAGTCTTTATACTTATACTTATTACCTAAAATTACTTTCGATTGCGTGATTCGATTTGTTTCAGACAATTGTAATTGTGGTCTATATATGTCTAAATGTCTTATATAACATTTATTATGTAAAGTCAATAGTATACCTACATTAAGTGTCATACAAAATGTGTAATGGGGAATCAATAATGAGGAGAGCAAAAAATGAAACGTGAATCGAAACCTTATATGCTCTGCTTTCTCTATGGAAAGACAGTGACAGTAAAATTGGAATATCGACTTGCAGTTGCTTTGTTTGATTTCTCTGCGCTATGAAACAAGTACATTAGCTTTATTGACGGTAAAAAATATCTATTGTTTATGGTTAAGACCAAAAAAGTTATGGATTCAAAATTTAGGCCACAATTACTAGGATATGTTTCAATTTTCTTCGAAAAACCTGGACTACTATTTTCTTTTCATGTAAATTATATGTCATTTACCTATATCTTTGATTTGAAACAATTCATTCAGTCGACGATGGATACAGAAAAATTACACCCTTCTCACATATCACTGTCAACAAATAATTTATGTAAGCATCAACTATCGATTTCCTATCCTTCTGAGAAAATCTTTGTGTAATTTAGTGCAATATGATATAAGCTAAAACTATAAAATTTAATTGAGTTACGTTCCGATTCCTCTATTGGTCCTAACCAATTATTCTCACGTTTTTTTTTTAAGAAAAGTAAAACCTTCGGTTTGACTACGAATGCGAAAAGCCATGGACGAAAATAAATGTACCCAATATAATTCAGAACAAAGGTCAAAGTTTAAAGAACCTTACTTTCATTGTAAATGTAAAATTTTTAGTTAGACAAAAACGTATTGAATTGTATTGTATCATGAATTCAGGATTGAGATTGACGCAAGGTTTAATATCTTAAGTCCCCTGAGAATTTCCTTATTCTTTCCTTCACGATCAGATCAACGATCCGTATTTTTTTGTGACAATCTGATATATTTGTCTTTTTACGCTTAGTGGTTCATAAAAGCGTTCCATAAATTCCGTAGGGTGCACTATATTTCGATTGAAAAGTTTGTGTTCAGACTTCAGAGTTTGAGAAATGCAACTTTTGACCAACACAAAAGGTTTTTATAATGCAATTTAACAATTTGCTTGCACAAAATTAGATTATACACACAAGACACAAATTTTTAGCACTAATTCAACTATACGAACAAAATAGCTTTTAAAATTAAATTAAATTTCACAAGTACAACCACCTTACGTACTTATAAAGTAAAACTAAAACAAAGCTATTAAACAACTTTCACAACGCCAATTCGCAATACAAAACAATACTGTTTGCAAAGCACATTGCTCAGTCAAACTCGCATGTAATATAAGAAACTATCGAAAATAAAATAAAACAATTTGAATATTTTGGCTAGTTGTTGTTATTGAAAGGATAAATTTTCTTATAAATAAATATAAATACAAAATGATGATGATAATGATGGTCTAGGTCTTGAGATTCAAGATTTGACTTTGACAATGAAAGAAGGAGAACGAAAAGAAAAATCAAATACCTAGCAGTACAAGGTCTTATTTTTTCTTAACATTTAAAGTCTGAAACTTCTGTAAACTTCTTTAATCTTGAAAGTGTTTTTAAAGCTGTACACTGTACTACGAATACGATTACTACAGTGCAAAGTCCCTTTTACAACAATATAAATATAAAGAAAATCTACAAGTATCATAATCATACTTCATACAAGGAGCAAATCGTTTAATGCCATGCATTGTTATTATATTATCCCACGATTACTATTACTATTACTGCATATGTGATATGTAGACATTTGCCTACCCTAATACCAACCAACCAGTTTTGCTTTTATAAAATATGAATGATATGATAACAGATAAAGCTAAACATTTGATGATGATGTGAAGCAAAAAAAATAAATATGAATTAAAAACTGGAAGTCCTATATCAATATAATCTCAATTGCCTAACGTAATAATAAAATGGATGGACCATTATTATATTTTTTTTGCAAAATATCCACGGGCAAAAATTCCACTGTCTTGTAGTTATAACTTGAGGATAGGATATTCGGTAATTTCCCATTGAAAAAAATGGCATTCAGTCTAACGCTAAATTCCCGTTCGGCATAAAATTATAATCCGTTTGGATTAAAAAACTTTCGGATTTCCCATTCCGACTAAAGCTATAATCTCTGTCCTTCCAAGAAAAGTCTATTTATAATTTCCTTGAATACAACATTTTACCATATTAATTTCATGTTTTATTTTATGAACTGTTCAATTTATTCTATGTCATTCTATATATATTATATATTCTATTCTATGGATATTCCGACTCCGAGCAAAATCAAAATAAAGCTATTGCAAACTCACAATTTACAACTACAACAATTATTTTGGTACATCGAAGCAACTGATTTTTAGTAGACATTAATCGTGGGATTTTTTTTCTGCACAGTACAATGCAATAAAATTCAATAGATTAAATATCAAACAATAAACTCGTAAAAGAATTTGCTTCAGCTTACTTTTCTTTACTGGAAAAATGTCCTTATTGTCTAGAAAAATTTGAATAGGTTAGAATTAGATGATAGAGCTTTCACTCACTACTACACGTCCACATCCACAGGCTTCGTGAATCTGGTCTGGATTCTTTAGTATTCGACTATTCGTACTAACGTAGAAGAGTTTTTCATTTCATTGAGAAACATTCTTCCAATTCCATTCCAAAGTCTTTAGATTAATCCAAAGATTTTTTTCGTTCTAGTAGTAGCACCAGGAATAGCTAGCTGTAGCTCTACCGTGCAATTTTTTTTGCTAACGCTATAAAGCAGTCATAAAATGGTAGTTTTGGTTTTAGTACGTACAAAAGAAGTAAGTGGTCTTTAAACAAGCATACAGCCACTGCATATATTGTAATTGATTATTTTAGACCACGGTTGAGTCTCGTGTCACAGTCATAGATACTCCATATACTTTAAACTAGGAGCTTATGGGTAGAATCGATGGGCTTTTTTGCAAAACGGCAAACGGGAGTTTTTAGCACTTCCAGTTTCTTTTCATTTCCAAAAACACAAAACCCCTAAAAAGAAACTTATTTTTATACCAAAGTCGTTACATTACATTTACGTTATATACAGTATTGTACGAATTATTTGGACTGGGCAATATTCACCGTATAAATGAACTACCAAATTCTTATCAAACCATAATCAGGAATAAGATCAGCATGTACTAGTAAAATACTTAAGTTCTAAGTTCTCAAATACCGAGCATACTTCTAGTTCTAGCTAATGTCAATGCCTAAAAATAATGATAACAGCACTAGAAGCCAAGCCAGTTCCAGTATATTCTATTGGACTAAATTCTAAAAGAAAAATATCTTTATGTTACACACACTATTGTACTGGCTTGGACACTTCAAAGGTATGAATTAATCCTGCTATTCAATTCAAGCCCATTCCTATAAAAATAAAATAAAACCTTTTAAAGAGGGTTATTATTATTGTCCATATCATCCAGTAATCCAGTGCAGTGTCCGGTCTCACGGACTTTGGGTACATTTGCACTAAGACTAAACATGGCATAGTGTAGTGGAAAGAATGAAAGGAATAATAATTATTGGATAGAATGATGGAATATAGTGTAGAACTTTAAACTTTTGGTATTGAACATTGTCATGCATGTGCGATGTGTTACTTTCCTATAAAATTCAGCAAAGGTAATTAACTGCTCTTGTCGCACAAAAAAAACTTTTATTTAGCTTTTACATTAGTATATTTGCAAAACGCCCATTCAATATAGTTTATTTGCACTTAAGCTAAGTACAACTGCACTGAAGTACGAACGAGCCTATTAAAAAATACAGGGCTAATCAATTATGTACACAAAGCTTCTCTCGGTAACTTTACCTATGTTTGATTGAATTGCCATGGTAAACAAAAATTCGACAAACAATGAAAATATAAAACAATTGTAAATGCAAAAGTCTAAATTTAAACCTCATGATAATTTCTTTTGAGCTTTCGACATTTTAATTGACTTTCCGATATCCTAAAATGGATCATAAAATGTCTGTGGTAAATGTACAATATATTTCAGGTCATAATCATCGTCACAGTCATAACTCAGGCTCAGGTCCAACAAATCCTCCAAATGCAAATGCTGGAGATCCAAGGAAAATATCGTTAAATGCAAATGCTGGAGAACCAAGGAAAATATCATTAAATGCAAATGCTGGAGAACCAAGGAAAATATCATTAAACTCAAATCCTGGAGAACCAAGAAAAATATCTAATACGGTTACACCACCCGTTACTGCAGTTGTGAGTGAAACTCCGATTCCACCATCTCCACCCAATTCACCACATCGTGGGGAAGAATCAGGACCAGAAAAAGCTCCATCACCACATCATCAAAATGAGACTGCTGGGAAGCCACAGATTTGGGTTCGCATTAAGCCGACTTACCTTATGGATAATGGAATTTTGAAAATCAGTGATGATCGAAAGGTAAGCATGCTTTCTAATAAGTTTGCCTCATTGGATTAAAATGTTTTATGATTCTAGAGTCTGAATCTGATGGTGGATCATGAAGATCGAGTCGTTGGTCGTTCAAGCGCTGACAACACACCGCAAGAGAAAGAGGAATATATGGGGAGATCATTAATTTTTGAAGCTGATGGGATTTTAGAGAATTCAAATCAGGAGGAGACTTACAATGAAATTGTCGATAGTGCTGTCGAAAAAGCTATGAGTGGTACGTCAGGTGTAATCTTATCACTTGGCCCAGAATTATCCGGAAAAAGCTTCACAATGTTTGGAAGTTGGAGAAAATTCCAAGTAAACCAGAATGCTTACAAATTTTTAATAAACATTTTGATATAACTTTTACCTTTTGTCATTTTTGGTAGTACCGAGGTCTTATACCACGAGCATTTGAGAAAATTTTTCAAACTATTGAACAAAGTCCACAACAAATCCAATATCGAGTAAAAATTGGAATACTCGAAATAAGGAAAGATCACGTTCGGGATTTACTCACATTGTCACCGTATGATTTAAAAAATATTGGACCAAATGGACCAATTGTAATTGAACCAAAGCAAAAGATTATTTGTTTTAAATTTTACTAAAATATTGGTCCTTTTTAGGGAATGCATCTCCAGCAAATTGGTTGTGCTGAACATGGACTTGGTCTTCTAATTCGTGCTCTTACTATACAGAAACATCTTCCTCGTGACGATCCATCATCTCGTTTTCATACAATTGTTTATATTGATATTGATGCTGAAGCTACACTGGAATCAGGTCGCATGTTTTCAAAGGCACGGCTTACCTTTGCAAAAATTGCTGCAGTTCCTAAGCGAGCAAAATTATTTATCGGCCCCGAAGGCACTGAGCAACCAAGAGAAATTTTACGACACGACAATTGTGTTTATGTAGATCCAAAACCAAAGATGTATGAATTTTTGACACAACCAAATAGACCATCTACCTGTTGCCGTCCTGTTGCTGGTGAAATGGGCGAAGCGATTGCAATTAGGCGTGATCTTTTCATCCTTGAACAAATGTTCGTCAGATCTAATGAATTGCGAAGATTAAATCGATACTACAACAAATTGAAAAAATATGGAATGCAAGTATTCATGAAGAAACCAAAACCTTCTCCATCTCAATATTTTCGTCAAAGCAAACTAGCCCACTGTTTACAAGACATTGTATCTGGAAGTACTGAAATCCGTATAATACTCCATTTACGACTCGAGCCTCAGTACATGTATACAGCATTGGAAATAATGAGGTTTGCTGAGCGAGCAAAATGTGTACCTTTTGAGAGTACATCCACTATTAGTCTTGGAGAACAATATCAAAATGAATTAAAAAATCAAAAGAGATCTCAAACAATAGCCCAATTCCAAGCACAACTTGATGATGTTGAAAAAGAATTCACTACCCGTGGACCTGAACTTACTGCTTCATTTGTTCATTTAAAACTTGATGAACTTAAAAATCAAATAGATGCTTTAACAATCAAAACAACAACTAAGCCAAGTGAATCCAAAGTTGCAACTAAGACAAGTGAACCTAAGGTTGCAGCTAAGACAAGTGAATCCAAGGTTGCAACTAAGACAAGTGAATCAAAGGTTGCAACCCAGCCAAATGAATCTCAGGTTGAAGCAAAGCCAATCGAATCTAAACCTGTCCTTGAGGCAGTGGAAGCTGATGTAGATCCGGAACTTGGTGCTCAACTTATGAAGATTTATGAAAATTTTAAACAAACTTGGCAATCAAATTTTGAAGCAGATGAAGAAGATGCTGGAAGGAAAAAATCCCCTGAAGATTATGAAGGTAATTTCCTGTTTACTTTAAGGTTTTCTATAACTTTTTTGATTGGTTTCATTTTCACTTTATATAAGCGGAAGGATCAGAAACAAAAGAACCAAAAGAATCTAGGAAAAAGTCTAAAAGGGATAAACGCCAAAAGAGTAATAAAAATAAGGAGGCAAGGAAATCTGCTGGAAAAGGTTCTTTTCACATGAATCAAGAAGCTGGAGATGACTTAGGTCAAAGTGATGCTGGAAATACAAGTGCAGGCTCAATTGAAGTCCTTGCCCAAGAAAATAAGAAAAATTCTCCGGTTTCAGCACAATCTCCACCTTTACCTTTACCTGATGCAGAGGTTTGTTCTTTAGCAAATGAATTCTACTACTAAAAAAGTTATTATATGACAAGATTTTATTCATAGAACCCAAAAGCTAAACAACCTTCCAATATTGACATTACCCAACCACCAGCAACCGCTTCTGGGCTACTGAAACCTGCCAATAGTTTGGAAATGATTTCCGAAGAAATGTAAAACTCTTTTATAATATTGAAAACCCACATTTTCAGACATACTTTGGTTATTTTAGGGAAACTGAGTTACCATCAAAAGCTGAAGCATGGAATTTATTCATACAAACAGAAAATGGAGCACAACTATCACAAGAATTAGCACAGAAACAACATGAACTTCAAGAATCTGCTCTGGAGCATACCAATGTCTTAAAAATCTTAAGCAATCTCTTATCAAAAATTAATCAAAAACAGACAGAATTGGATCTATTTCAACAAGAAAGACATTTAAAAGGTGAAATTTACGATGAAAATGATAATGTTGTAATTTTACCAGAAGAAAAAAACTGTTTAACTGAACTTAAGGTAAAAAATATAAACAAAAGTCAAGTATCTCGTTTCCTACAAAAATTAAAATTCATGTAGGCTTTGCATACACAACGGGATGAACTTTTGGATAAAGTTAAAATTATGAAAGGTGCAATTCTTGAGCAAAAGAAAAATATTGATCTTCTTAAAATGAATTCGGATCTTGCATTTCAAGATTATTGTATGGTACGTATTTACAAGTCGATATTAACTGGAATGTCGTAGTTCTTAATCGTTGTTTTTGTAAATTTTTCCAGGAAAACTTTGCCATGATATTTGAAGGTGATGAATCATGTCTAGAAGAAGAACATATGCATACCCAATTACCCCAACCATTTATTATCAATGATTTGGCATCGTGTCAATGTCGTACTGATGAAGAGATTGAGCGTCATTTTGAGCAACTTAAAGCCATGGCTAAGGAGCAAGCTAAATATATTTTAAAACAAATGCCTAAACGTAAACCATGGATTAAATATTAATTATAACAATTAACAAGTGTAAAAACAACAAATGTTGTACAAAATATGATATGCTATGATATGATGAATAAAAACTTGAAACTATTATAATTCTGAATTAAATTAATAACAATATTTAACATTTATACTATACAAATTCCAACTTGGGGCTGCTAATTGCTTATCTTGCTAATTTTGCTGAAACTTCAGCAAAATAAGCAAAATT
>JAQGCY010001076.1:0-12259 GCA_034700645.1 Xenylla mediterranea
ATTGCATTAATTCAATTACAAATATTTTTTAGCGTCGGTTTACCATCGCATCATCCCCAGCACCAGCGATGGATATTCTATTTACTCGAAAGCTCCGCAAATACAAGGTTGGATCTTAAATTATTTAGCAACGTTTTTAACTGGACCATGACTTACAGATCAGATTCGGATATTTATCATCCGTACGGAAGAACAATAGAGAAGGAAAACCTTGAAATGACTGGAGATTATGAAAAACTATTAGATATTCCTTACTCTCCAAGTGCCCTTAAACTTATAAATAGACCAAAGTTAGTTGCGTGGGTTGTGTCAAACTGTTTTACCCACAGTAACCGTGAAAGCTTTGTACAAGAGTTAGAAAAGCATCTGGAAATAGACATATACGGTGAATGTGGAAAATATAACTGCCTACACAGCACAAGCCATGAATGTTATAATCAAATATCACAGGAATATAAATTTTATTTTGCCTTTGAGAATTCATTGTGTTTTGAATATGTCACAGAAAAGTTTTTTACTGCTTTAAAATATGATATAGTTCCTATTGTATATGGTAGAGCAAACTACTCATTTCTTGGTCCCCCTGGATCATTTATTGATGTTCGAAATTTCCAAAATGCAGAAAGCTTAGCAAAGTATTTAATTTATTTACATGCAAATCCACAAGAATATCTTAAATATTTTAAATGGAAAGACAAGTACAAAATTATATCAAGTGATGGCTGGTGTTCATTGTGCACAAAACTTAAATCCAATGACAAATACGGGTCCAAAAGTTACAGTAATATTTATAAATGGTGGCATGAAATTTCACCACAGCAGAAAAGGTTTAATGATGGAATTCATACGAAAATGAATGAAATTGTTGAGTCTACAAATAAAGCAACTAATTCTGCTTGTCTGCCTATACCCGAATTTTCAAGCGAAAGTTGGTTCAGTAAAATACGGAAAAAATATTTTATTCTCCCCTAACTTGATGCAACATACACGACTTTCCATGCAATGCGATACTATATTTTCGGTGACAAATGATGGATTTGAATTTTGGAACATCAAATCTTGTTTTGTAAAAGTTTATTTACGTACTTTAAAATTGTTCATTTCATATAACGAATTATGTTACAATTACAAACCGAGGTGTAAATATTATAAATTAATTTACGAAAGGTTAAGCTTTTATTTTTATTATTATATATATGAATTCTAAATGTTTAAGAACTTCAAGATTTATAATGATGTAAAGGATAGTATGAGTTGTATTAAAGACTTTCTAAACTAGTTTTACTGGAACTATGAAACATGAAACAACAGTTGCTCCTTGGTAGATTTTAACTTTAACAGGGTACTCACTCTGCAAATTAAAATAAAGCAAGATTACATTTTTTGAATAAATACAAATTTGAATTAATAAGCTACCTTTGGAAGATTTGGATTTAACTCAAGAGTAGCTCTATATGTCTGCCGAGTTTTGGAACGGCAGTCAAAAAAGTTACAAGCTTTTGGACTCATTCTGGATTTGAATGGTAAATCTGTATTCCTTTGTCTCCAAGCATAGGAATGTCTACAGCGACTGCCGCACACAACATCTACCAATAATAGGTACAAATTAGCAAAGTGTTTAATATTGTGTAGAATTTTCAAGTGTTACTACAATATTCCTATCTTTAATTTCTACGCACTTGGTGTGAAATCCATTGTGATATTAGCCTGGCTTCCAGTTCTTCCAAGAGGGATTTCGCATGGACCGTCTGGGGCTGCTGGGCATGGGGATACTTCAACTTGATGAATTTCAGCAGGTGCTAAATCAGTATTAAAAAAGAGTTATCCAAGAGTAGAGTATTTCCTGATTGGTTTCATTTATTTATACAAACCTGATCTTTCTCTGCTTAACCTGGTACAAGGAGTCCAGTTTACCACTTCTCCTAATGAACCAACCACGAAGAAAGTGCATAACCCGACAAGAGTATAGATGAGGAAACTATTGGCCCCCATGATTTTAAGAAGTTGTGTTACTCTATATAACAAAGAGTTCTTGGTTTTTCTGGAGAAAGCCTCTACACTATCCGAAAGACTTGAGGCAAATGACACAAAGTAAATCAAAAGTAAATCTTAAGATGTGGTTTCATGCAAACACTGTTCCACTAGTAGAACTTGCCTAGGTTAGATATTTAATCAACTCAACAGCTATGCATGAATATTTGTTATCACACAGCACAGAGGAGCCTACTGCGTCTTTTAGGGGTTCATTTTGATAAGACACTAAAACTGAGCTCTAGTTTATTGAATTATGTACATATTTATATGTAGCACATATATAAACTAGAAATTGAGGCTATGTTTCATCGTCAGATAAATAATATTTAATTGAATTAATCTTGAGATGAATTTGCTTTGACTAAACTTTTTTATGAGTTCATAATTTTTAAATTTAGTTGTATAATACTTATATGTATAATAAAGCTTTCTTAGAAAATAAGTTACACGATAAGAAATTCTTACATTTTGCTTGCGTTGATAAAAATTGGACAGAATTAAGCTTGACACATGACATTAGGTTTCATGGTCATTTCCAATGGCAAAAAGAAACTATTTAGGATTAGGATACTTTTGTGCTGGATTACGTAAAATCCGTTCAAATGAAAAAAAAAATTATTGTTCAATAGCCGAATGCTCATTATTTTTAAATCTACGTAAAATAAAAATGAGCTCATTAATGAATATGTTCAATTTCAATTTTTTATTGCTATATTCGAGATATACCATAGATTTACTGTGCACATGATGATGATGATGATGCGTCGTCACTTTTGTTTCGAAGAATTAGATCCATTGCTCTTTTATCAACAGAAATACTGAATCCAAGTAGTGTATTCTGTCACGATATACGATACAAGATTATTGCGAATTATCTTCTATTCATTGCTCATCCTCATCACTTCGACCTTTTACTTTTATGTATGAGATTTGCCATTGGCAGCAGAAAAAACTCATAAACTTTGTATTTTGCTTTGATCATGATCTGATATCAAAGTTCACGCTTTTCTTACATGAAAATATCTTAATTTGGACTTCAGATACTTCTTGATGTTTATACAACCTTCATGAAGCTGAAATGGAAAGCTTTTTTTATTTCATAAACTCTTCAAAATGAATACGTATTGACAATGAGTCACGTAATAATAAATATAAACTTATTTCAACATTTAAGTTTTACGTAAAATAAAAAAGTAAAAATATTTTCAAGTATAAAAATATAAAAATTACTATTAAGTTAAAGCTTACTCTGGAATTACTAAACTACATATACGCTTAAATTTCCCGTAGTTCCATTAGAATTGGGATTTTCAATTGTAAACTGGGCTCCAGGTTTTAAACATAAGTGGGCTTCTTGTAATATTCTTAATCTTGGACCCATTGGTATGCCCATTTTCTGTAACCTTTCTTCTGTTAAATATGGCAATTCCATAATACCGATTCTTTCTTCTTCAAACTTCAACGCATATTTCTAAAATACAATTCAGATTTTAACATAAATTTTTTCAATGATTTGTGTTTTGAAAAATTGGCATACCTCATAACCCAGCTTTTTCAAAAATATTCTTATCAACGGTGGTTCATCTCCGAAAAACTGAGTTAATTTTCGTACTCGGCAGGGATTTGTGAGTGACGGTAGGGCATTTCTAAACGCTGTCCAATCTGTATTATGTATATTATGTACTGGTGATATTCTTCCATGTCTTCCTCTTCCAGATACCGGTTGCCCACTGTTTGCAGCAGTGGCAGCAGCAACAGCTGCATTAGATTGGTTCTGAATGGTATTTTTAACTACCTGTGATCGGAGTTGGCTTAATTCATTCCGAATTGTTTCCATTTCCTATTCCCATAAAACATGAAATTAAATATTTATTTCTTCATGAATTGAACTCGTTATTTTCAATCCTACATACGATTGAACATGGCTTACCTGAACCATTAAATGTTGTGTCCTCATTTCCGAAGACAAGTGAGCAACACTTCTTGCTAATGTCACAACATGAGACTCTAAACGTTGGAATCTCCGTGTAATACTCTAGAATAGAACATCAAAACATTGTTTTTATTAAAATGGCATTGGAATGAAAATGTGGAGAACTCAGTACTTGCACTGTTTGATTTAGATTTGCTTAACACATTTAACAGAATTGTTCATGTTAGTATACAAAGTACTTTGAAACCCCAAATCCAATCGTGACAGAAGGAAAAACATTAATTTTTAATACAGTTCTAGAAAATGTTGTTCCTACCTTTTAGAAGAAAATAATACAAATTATTACGCCGTAAATGTAGATACAATATAATGAAACATGACATGAAGAGGTTTGTGTCCATTAGTTTGTTGTTCGACAACCTTTATGTACAACATGGCTTTTACTGGTATCAATTATAATTTTATAAGTCCCATAAAAACGCACTTTTGACAATATACATAATTTGTACAAGTATGTTTTCCCAAATTAAACTAGAGTGCTAGTACAATAGTGGTACGTTAAATCAATAAAAAATCTAAGAAAGGGTTTTTTCCAGATAAGTATAACTATAAGTTTACGTTCAGGGCACGGTTACATCTCAAATTGAATACTGAATATGTTTTTGAACTATATTTGTGCTGTATGAGTAAGAAAATACAATAAGTTTTGTCAATCATAATATGACAAAGAGTTAAACAACAAAAGAAAATATGGCTGTAAAGCGAATGAAATGAAAAAGCAAATAATAATCAATTCTATCCCAATATAAATATAAATTAAGGTGAAACGTGAAGTAGGAAAATATATACTTTGTGCCTGGAAACATGAAACACGACACGAAACATAACATTGAATATGCTTGAACTAAATTTTCCCATTATAGGAACACATATGGCACGAATGGATATGATTTGGAAAGGGTAGAAGAGAAGAGAAAGAAATTGTATTGAAATTGCATTCATGTAAAGTGCTTTCCAATGAATCCCATTAGCGAAACTAATACTTTCTCCAAGCTTAAAAAATATCTGGTTCCTACCAGAGTATTTATCTAACATGTTTCATGCATAAAATCTGCTTCGTCATATATATCCAAAGCCAAACATTCCACTTGCTTATTAAATCAGATAGAAAGTCGTAGCTCCCAGGCTTCATGCCTACATTATTGTAGATTTTACTGGCATTCCTGAACAAAATGTCGAGTGACATTTGAACAGTACAAATATAATAGATCGTGTATATTTTTATTCAATAGCTTACGTATTACGATTTAAGACTTAAAATAGGAAGATATTTGGAAACTTGATAGGCTTACCTTTATATCCTTAGCTTTCTTTTTCTCTTCGATCCTTTTCTTGGTTTCCCTGAAAGGTCGACTGCTGACTGAACTAGGAAGAGATGACATACTTCCATAAGGTCGACGCTTGGCATTTCTAAGATCCGATGTGACAGGAGGGTATTTACCATTTCCATATTTCTTTCCTCCCAACACTTTAAGTACCTAGTAAAGTAAGAAAATAAAGGGCATTATTACATTAGTTCGACAACTTCAAAAAGATTGCTTAAGCGTCCAACATACCTCTGTATACATTGATTCTAGGCTTTCCAGTTGTCGCCTTATTGCGTGAGCATCAGTTGTGTCAATAGTGGTACTTAAATCGTCATCGTCCGAAGTTGCTTCAGTTTGACCATCCAACATTGACTCTAGATCTAAGCCAGTAGTAGTCGAAGTAATATCTCCATCATCATGCAGAGAGTAAAGAATTTGACCTGTAGAACATTAATAATTTAATTAATATGAAGTAGTGTGCACTGTTTTAGCAATATGTTTGATTATGAAAAATGCACTCACTCATCGCATTTCTTGTCAATTTTCCAGCCTTTCCCATCATATCTTTTCGACCAACAGTTGAGGATTTCCCTTTGTCAGCAAGAAGCTGGCGTTGTCGATTGGAATTTGTCCAACTCGATTTTTGACCAGAGCCTGAATTTGAACGTAACACGCTTGGAGGCAACCTTGGGGACTTTGACTTTGAAGGAGAGTTCATTGGACAACCTTGACCAGAAGAAGTGCTTGGGCCAGCAATAATTTCATGGCTTGTCCTTTTACTAAAGAGTAAAAACAAATAAAATTATGATTTGTTTCAGATTAGGCGAAGACAAGATCAAGACATTAATGGGTTGTGATGATTATTCCATCCACGATTTAGTAATAACCACAAATGAAAACAAAATTGAAGTACTTTATGGGAACAAAAGTTTACAATACTGATAAATATATATATTATATATTTACTAACTTGTAATTATTGAGATCAAACTTCTTTGGTATTTTAGGTGATTGAGAAGGCGAATGGCGTTGATTTGAGGTAGATTTTGACTCTAGGCATCCAGATTCGTGCAAAATACTTGATAACTTTGTATCTGGCATCTGATCATTGGTTACCAATCCGAGATGAACTGGCTTTGCACCTAAACTTCCTTGTTGCAAGGAAGATTCAGATTTTGGTTTGAGTTTACTGGGTTTCGTTGGTTTTTCAATTTCAAGAATTTGCCTAAGCTCAGGTTCTACAACGTCTACCCATTCTGAATCGTTACCTGAAGTTAAAAAATATTTAAATGCGAAATTAGTTTCAATATTGCATTCCAACTTAAGTAAATTTAAATTTTACTCAACAAACCTGATGATAATCCATCAGAGAATTTTTGCCCAGTGTGACCATCCATAGGTTCATTCGTACTATCCGAATGCTTAGGAGGTTTAGTGAGCAAAACAGCAGTTCCACGACCAGAGTCAGTGGTCGTATGGGACTGGCCACTTCCAACTCTTGTGCCCTTAATTTCACCTTCACTACCACTAGAATGGTGTTCTATTGAGCCATTTAACAACATACTTTGAACTTCGGAATTTTCTCGATTAGACGACTCTAATATAGACTTCTCAACTGAGATCATGTTTTTGGATATTGCTTCGGCTGTTATGCTACTTCCATCACCGTTTTCACGTACACAGGGTAATATTGGTAGACCAAGTTGGTGGGATTCAGAAGCGAAAGGTTTTTGAGATGTTGGAAGTGGGGGAGGTATATTACCTTCATAACGCTCCAAAGGCGAAGACATTTGGTTTGAAGAATACTGCGGTGGAATTCTACCATTGAACTGTGATTGAGATGGCTTTGTGTTAATTCCATGACGGGTACTGGCATTTACAACTTGAGCTGAAGTAGGAGAATTCCGTTGTCCATTAAACGGTTCCGAGTTTTGTTTTGAATGATTTTGTTGCCCAGAAGAAACATCTAGCAATTTGTCCAATGCCCGTTGAGCTCTTTCTGCATGCAACCCAGAACCTTCTTGAAAATTAACAGACTTATTTCCTAATCCCATATTATTTCCTGCAGGATTATTAGGAGAGAAATCTTTTGGGATTGCTAAGCCAATGTGGCCATTACTCTGATTCACAAAGTGCAAATGGTGTGTATCCGTATGACTTCTCATTTGAAAGGTTTCTTCATTCAAATTTGACTTTTGATTACTTTGTTGTATCGCTTTACGAAAACTTGTGTTCACATTTTTCCTATCGTTCAATTGACTATAGCCATGTTGAGGTAGTTGAGTGCTCATCGGAGGATTCATTGTTTGAGCAGTATGTTGTTGGTGTTGATTATTTGGATTTGGATAACCAGACATTCCAGATTGCATGGGATGAGGTGCATTTGAAACCATTTGATGATTATGATTGCTACTTATGTAACCGTTCATATCATTTCCACTTTGTTTTGCACTATTATAACTATTTGGAATTCCAATATTTCCATTACTCAACATTTGATCACTAGCACTGTTGGTCTCGTTTTTAGTGTAACTTATTTGCCCTGATGTTCCAAAGCGACTAGAAATCATGTCTTTGATATGATTGTATGTTTTAGTATGAAATAGTTTTGGATCCCTTGAACTCTTTTCTGAATTCCCATCATAAGAGCTGTTTGTTGTGGTGGTAAAAGTTTTCTGTTGTAACAAAGGACTCTTTGGAGGTAACTGGTGTTGTTGGGAGTTTGATAAATGGTGATAAGGAGTTCCAGATATAAAGTTTGATTTCCCATTTCCGACATGATTCCCACCGTTACTAATCATATGCCGATGGTTTGTAGAATGCTGAGCTTGATGTTGTACTTGACGCTGCTCATTCAAATAGTTGATTTGACTTGAATATCCTAATGAAGGATGATAAGAATTTCCCTGTAATTCATCACAAAAATAATGCTAATTAGACAAAAGAAGTAAAAAATTTGCTAAGAATATTAATGTACTGTTGACATTGTAAATACAATTACATAAATCAATCTAAATCTTGACATAGTACATAGTAAAATTTTAAGATCCGATAAAATCAGAGAACTCGGGGTCAAGTGGAATTTACATAAACAATTTCAAACATCCTATTCAACTTTACCTTTTGTACATCTTAGTTGGAAATATAATTTAATTAATGCCAGAAATTTGACAAGCGAAATCCAGTTCTGTTTTCATTTACCCTCAAATGAGAATATTAACGTAAATTGGATTACAAGTCAGCGGAAACTCTTTGCATATTACTTTGTATAAATGTAATCAACTTCTTTTACATCCTACTGGGCTTTTGATTGTCTTTTGAGTCTTGTTTAAACCAAAGCATTTGGTTGAAACTTAATAAACTTTTAATGGAAAAGTAGCAACTCATATTTGCAAAACATATATTACACAAAAATTTTAATAAGAATTCTTTTTTACCTGTTGAATTTGATGTGATGGTCCACTACTACTTGATCCAACAATTTCGTGTTGGTTATTGGCCTCACGAACTGAGTTATTTTCATTTGCAAGATGATTATTCATCTCAGCATGGACGCTTGATGAATTTCCTTCTAATGTTGATATACTATTATTGGATTGTTCTTTCCATTCTTTAATTCCATTGGGCTGATTGGGTCTGATTTTGAAGTAAACGAAAAAAAATAGTGTGAAACAGAGGTCAACATAGGATTACAGTAAAGGAACAAAATTTTATGTTTGCATTTTGTATATTATTAAACAATGCAAAATCTTACATTTTATAGATCACTGTGTCTAAACTATCTGTATTTGAAGAAGGCAAACTCAAAGATTGTGAATGTCTCGGGGTTGACATTGAGTCTGAAAAATACATTGTTGGGGCTTTAGATCCATAACCTTGAGGTGGTCGTTGATCCAGTTCAAAGCCGGGATTATCGTTTCCACCTTCATGAGCAAATGAATTACTTTGCATTGAAGCCATTAGAATTTGCTCTTCATTGAAAATCTGAAATTAAAGGAATGCAAAATTACAATATTTAATACTTAGGCCATTCACATTAAATTATGAACTAATTATGCAAATTTTGTTTTAATCGTGAGTTATTATGATTCTTTAAGAAAGTAGTCATGATTTTGAGTTCAACCATGTCAAATGTAATGAGCAAACCAATACTATGAGTTGCAAAAACGCCAGAGTAAATTTGCAACTTTTTTCTTGTAATGATGAGAAAACGAATTTGAATAAAAATAGTCAAAATCATTCTTCTAGTACAAGCAGTTCATAGTTTCAAAACATTAATTTATATCACCAAATTTAAGCTCAAGGCTCTCTCGGAAAGAATATTTGGGTAGTTTTATATGACTAAAAGCAAAGAAATTAAAGTTTCATTTGATACTTTTTTTGTATTTTCATATCCTTAGTCTTCGATTCGCTTGGGTGGTCGCTTGTTATTACTTTTATAACTTATTATAATAAACTTGATTCAGCACTACCTAAGTAAGAATAAAATTAAGTTTGTAGGTTTGATCTACTAAGTACAAAAAGGAACATTAATCTCGCTTTTAAAAAAGCCATGAACAACAACTAACAAGGCTTGAGATGGGGAAGTTTGCAAAAAGAAACAAAAATGAATATTTTAATTACTGTGTCATCTTTCCTCATTTAACTGAATCATATATTAATCAATTAAACGCAATTTTCATAAAGGACATTATTATCTGGTTATATGAGTAGCAACAGACAATAAAAAGCACAAAGATTATGGTTATTAATTATGCTTGTAGGGGTAAAACAACAATTTGGTTTCTCTTGTGACAATACTTGAGTCTTTAAAGTCTTATTTTTTTAATTAATTATAAATGATAATGCTATTTCACATAATTTCCTGTTAAATGGTTTCGTGATTTGTCAGCATTAATAAATATTGTAGTAGATTATCATCTTTTTATTTGCTAAATTGAAATTCCACTAGGGGTCTAAAAGATGGATAGCAAAATTTTTATCAATGCATAATATTTTGTCACCTTTACTTATAATCCTTATGAAATTGAAAAAAAACATGATCCATGAATTTTTATACAAGAAAATGGAAGTTAAAAGGCAATAAATAACTCGATTAACTTGAATCGTTGCAACTTAATAACACTGGTTGGTTTGGTACAATACTTGGAAGTACTAGAATAGTTCCCTAAGGCAATGAAAATTTAGTATTTAATAAATTTTAAAAGCACGCAAGACGTCGATTAAGCTAAATCAAAGTGTATCCAGATTTCTGATCCTGATTTACTCAAATGAATGAATTATTTAGAGGAGCATGTCTTCAAAGTTTTAATGAAAAGAATCAACAGAGCTATTAAGACTAAAAGTTTGTTTTACAGATTACTCTATGATACGCTGGCTTGAAAAAATAAAATAAATAAATGCATTTTCTGGTTTTTTCAGAATAAACTTAGATTATATATATGTATGTAGGAAAATAATTCGATTCAATCAAGTGTGTTATAGAAGTGATGATCATGAATGAGGAGAGTAAGCATTAATGAAATAAAACTTGATAATATAAAATTTTAAATTGTTATACATATAATGCATGACAGAAAAATGTTTTTTATGAAAGCAAGTTTAAATCCATTCCAGGTAAAAAGGAATTTAAGAAACGAGGATCAAAACTACTCATGGTAATAATAATAATGACGATCGTGCTTTCAAGTTCAGATTATTATTATGATGTGCTTATCATTGTTAAAGTGAAATTCTTTCAAGGAAACAAGAAACTTCTCATGTAAAACCTAGCAAAATTCTCATGTAAATTGAACTTTGATGTTATCATTCATGCTGAAATTTGATAACCTACAGTGAAAGAAAATTAAAGCGTATGCAAAAGCTAACGTGCAAACGAATGAACTTTTTGAAGAGGATTATTATGTATGAAGATAATAGGAAGCTTATATATTTTTTTTTCTCTCCTTTAAGATTATGAGGACACATCAAGTATCAACTTTTATCAGTATCATAAAATTGTATTTAACAAGACAAACATTAACATTATTAACAAAGGGAAAAGACCATAAACTTTCCGATAAGTCTGTATGAAAAACTTTCTGACTGACAGATATTCAATTTCATTCCATATTAAATTATTTTTTTTTCGCTGTTGCATGTATGAATTGAATTGTACTGCGGTATGTAGAAAAATGTGGAGTAAGAATATACTACGAATCTTTAATCAACTTTAGCGTTTGAAATGTTCTAGTTTCAAAAGTTGTAAATTTTACTTCGTATTGATTTACATATAGATTATTTGAACTTATGTAGGATAAATCGTGAAAGAAAATCTAACTTGACTTACCTGTATAAATTTTTCCAAATCCAAACTACTCCTCCGATTGTTTGAAGTGTTAAAAAGCTGTTTTTGCAATTCTCTTCCAGTAGAACTGTCCAATGTGTACTAAAAAAGAAAAGATGAAACATTATGAATTTATTATCTAATTTCATATTTTCAATTGGGCATAAGGCATAAAGAAAGTTTGCATGTTATAGTTGTAAGTAATTGTTTCAAATCAAATTGCTCAAAAAACAGAGTTATGCTTATTGCTTATGCATATTAGCTATTCTTTAAAGAATTTCGTTAACCTTTTGGGTTAGGATGCATATGTGACCTGTGGTAAGAAATTTGATTTTCCTTCAAGTAACAAGACATTTTTATTATATTTGACACCTATAACTCAAACAGTGGGTGGTTTGCGTTTAGAAAAACTTCAAACATAAAATACGAGTGTTTGTGTATATGTGTGCCTATTGCGTAAATGCTTTCATTTCAACCTTTTACACAATACACAAAAGCAATTTTTAATGAATAAAGCAAACTTGAACAAATGAAATGACTTACTGCTTTTCTTTCATTGGACAAAAGTTCCTTCCTCAAGATTTTGTTTCCTTCTTGTTG